>MU227459.1:4062516-4100392 GCA_018584345.1 Thuja plicata | reverse complement strand
GCTTGACTATGCACATGCATAATTGTAGATGAGGATCAGTAATAGGGTGCCAGGAATTGCTTAGATCCTTTGGATCTAACCCCATCTTTTCCTTCCTTGCAGGTTCTGGATCATACAGGAGCATACTGGATTCAACCCTAGAGACATTGGCAAGGATCACCCAACTTCATAAAAAAAGAACGGAAACAACCCAACTTAAAAGCAAAAGACATACAAACCTGTTTAGTGATCATATTTTGATGAAGGTGGAGTTTGATGCTACTTCAACGACATCAGGAAGTGATGCAAAATTTAATGTCTGTAGTCGTTGCAGCAGCATCAGGCGCCACCTTCAACACAATATGATCACTAGACAGGTTTGTATGATCTCTTCTATAAAAACATCACATTCCATATGGTGTTAGAAGGCCCAGATGGGAATAAATTCAATGGTACAATCGTGGTCTCTTTTTCCCTTGGTAATTATTTTCAAGTAGAAATGGTAGGATACCATCTATCTTTCTTGAAGACTCTTTATCAAAAGGGGATCAATGTCCTCTATCTTCAATCGATTAAAGGGGTGCAGAAGGTTCATCTGCATCAATTTGGTATATAAATTGAGTGTTATACCCAAATGATGTAGAGCAACTTTTGCACCCTCGATTCCAGTGAAGAGATAAATGCCATTGATACCCTTTGGATAAAAAGGCTTGATACCACTTCTACCATCCTTTAAAAGACTGGTTTTAAAGTTAAACCTGAACTACTATGTCTCTATGAGTTACATAAGCAAGGCCATCTATGATGAGCCCCCAAGGAATTAGGTCTGGCCCTTAGGTCTTGTACTTTTGAGTTCTTCATTGATATTGCAACCCCTTACTAATATTTTACATAGTTTGCATCTCTTTATGAAACTAGTTTTAAATACCTTATGATTGATTTATCTAAGTTATTGATGTAGCTTATCTTACGATATTTTATGTAATAAACTATGAATTTTATATCATGCATCTAGTTGTGTAGCCGTATATACAGGTGCAAGAAATAGAGAGGAAAGGAGAATATGGTACACGAGCAAAAAGAAAAATTTAGGTATGTAGTTGCAAGTCATGTTGGTTATTTGAACATCGTAATAAAATTTATAGTTTCATTTTCTAGATGCGTAAGTCAGAGGGGCTTGCAATAATAAATCATGTAATGTTGTAATGTATTTTTTGTTATTGGATCAATGTATTTTTCCCACTTATTCATTATGTTGGCATACTTATTCATTATTTTCATTATTTTTACTTTCTTTTAGGTCTGCTCAATGTCGACTACTAATCATTGGTTTCTCTTTCTCCCTTGGGAATGCTTATCAAGTAGAAATGGTAGGATACCATCTATCTTTCTTGAATACTCTTTATCAAAAGGGGATCAATGTCCTTTATCTTCAATCGAATAAGGGGTATAGAAGGTTGCTTTGCATCAATTGGGTATAGAAATTGAGTCGTATACCCAAACGATGCAAAACATCTTTTGCACCCTTGATTTTAGTGAAGAGAGAAATGCCATTAATACCCTTTGGATAAAGAAGCTTCAAAACATAAATATGATATCCTACCATTACTACTTGATTATCATTTCCAAGGGATCATAGATGCTCTATCTTACCACATACACGTGTGCATTCCTTATCATAGCCTTAACACAATATCATTCTCATGAGGTTGTAGTGGACCCAATTGATCTAGATTGACCACTAACAACTTCCACTTTCTACATTGAAAAAATACCATATCTCTCTCTTCAAGGGTGGGTTATTCATTACTACCATGTCATGTTGTATTTAGTTGTATGTAGCTCTAATTTTTTATTGTCTACTATGCAATATTTAGCATATGTATCATGTGAATTATGTTTCATCTACGTTTATTGCTTTCATTTTACTTTCTTCAGCTGTTTTATGTTTAACATCTAGTGTACAATATTCTAAATTGTTCAAAGTTTGACATGTTTATATGGATCCAAATTATAAACAAGAAACTTAAATGGGTATAAAAGTTCTACCATCCTTTAAAAGACTGGTTTTAAAGTTAAACCTGAATTACAATGTCTTTGCGAGTTACATAGGCAAGGCCATCTATGATGAGCCCGAGGCATTAGGTCAAGCCCTTAGGTCTTGTACTTTTAAGTTCTTCCTTGATCTTGCCACCTCTTACCAATATTTTACATATTTTGCATCTCTTTACAAAACTAGTTTTAAATACCTTATGATTGATTTAGCTAAGTTATCGATGTAGCTTATCTTACGATATTGTATGTAATAAACTATGAATTTTATATCATGCATCTAGTTGTGTAGCCGTATATACAAGTGCAAGAAATAGAGAGGCAAGGAGAATATGATACACAGGGAAGAAAGAGAAATTCAAGTATGCAATTGCAAGTCATATTGGTTATTTGAACATCATAATAAGCTTTATAGTTTCATTTTCTAGATGTGTAAGTCAGAGGGGGCTTACAATAATAAATCATGTAATAATATATATTAATGCAAAGTAACACCTGAAGATAAATATTGTATACACTTAAAAATGGCTTTGTTGATTAATAAATTAATTAAATATTTATTATTTAATTAATGTTTATTTCTTCTATTTATTAAGTAAATTATTTTAATTTATTTAATACATTCACTATAGTCTATTCTTCTTATCCTAAGTTCACTAAATTAGTCTTATTAAAAGTGATTTAATTAAATACACAATCACTAAATATGACTATCAATGTATCATCAATGCTTGAAGTTTCCATATAATGGTCAAGAGGTAACCATCAAAGGAGATCCGAATCCTTTTCAATATTGCAACACCATAAAGCCAAAAATTGAATCTTTGGTGCCCTACAATCGGATTGGATCTTCTCCAGCAACACCCATTGATCCCAGTAACGAAGCATCAACTTCTAAGTCCCGTGAAATCAAGGTAGACATAAACGAACAAGGTATGGGAGAATACACTTTGGGACAAACTTTGTGTATCACAGAGTTACCCTTATCTCCTAAGTCATGTGGGAAATCCTTGATAACCAAACAGCAATCAGAAGGTCCTTCTACCCTTGTTTATGGCACATTTGTAAGTGGGGGCACTATATCAAAAGAGGCAGCTGAGCGTAATGCTAATCATTTTCTAAACCATCATAAAGATCCAGAGGATGAAAAGCATGAGCCTATATCACCTGATATATATGGCATGGGATATACTTTGTTGCAAAATATGGGATATCAAGGAAGTGGACCTGTAGGGTTACAAAGAGAGGGTGTCATAAAACCAATTCTAAAAAATCTGAATTATCAAAGAGACACCACTAGATTAGGATACAAGGGAGAAGGACCAAAGGAACCTAAAGGAAAAGAAAAGGTTGAATCTTTTTAAAAAAATTCTATGGCTCCTGCATTACCATTCTGGCAAAATGGCATGTATGTAGATCCAGCAAAGCAAAAGATAGCACAAGACATCATTAACTGACTTAGAAATAATAATGATGATGATGATGATTCTCATACTTATGAATGGGATTCATTCTCTAATTATACTGAGGATATGGAAGTTGATGATGTTCATGCCTATGGTAACAATTGTCATGAGCAGAAGAGTCCAAGGATGGAACCACTAGGATTAGATTCACATGATACTACTCTTGGCGATTGTGAGGAAAGTGAGAGTTATCTTGAGATAGGCGATTCAGATGAGAGTATGGAAATAGACCTTGCCAATACAATCATAAACTTTGAGAACTTTTCTATCAACACCATCTCATCCTTTGAGACTGAACCAAATGATCCAATACCCCTTATCCACCTCGAAATTATCACTTGGGATTCTCCCAATTGTCCTGAACTTGACGTTTTCCATAATGATGATGCTATTATCGACTATCTTGGAATCAAAGATCATCTACCGTCAGGAGATCACAAATCAGGATTCCCAATAGAACTCAATGACATGGCTTACTTGGGAGAGGGTGTCAATCCTTTCAGTCATAAAAATATGAAAATAATAAATAGATCTAATGGTGAAAACCACTCAGTGGCAATGTTAGATCCTAAAAAAGTAAAAAGAAAAGACGTATCTGAGGGTGAAAACCTCTCTGAGGCACCTGAAGATGGAAGGATTGACACTCTCCCCAACTATATGTATCGAGAGCAGTATGCTATACTTATTGAACCAACATTGCCTCTTAATGTTGGAACAGAGGATTCACCACGTATTCTGAAGATAGCTGCATCCTTAACAAAGACAGAAAAAGAAGCCTTTTCACAATTTTTCAAAGAGAGATAGATCAATTTTGCTTGGTCTTATGCTAATATGCCTGGGATAGATCCTCATCTTATTATGCATCATTTTTCCATCGCACCTGGGGTCAAACCTGTAAAGCAAAAACTCAAGAAAATGCATCCTCACATTGCACTCATGGTCAAAGCAGAATTAAAAAAATTGTTGGATGTGGGTTTCATTTGAGCTATTGATTATGCTGATTGGATCTCCAATATTGTACCAATGTCCAAGCTAGACAATTCCATCAGGACTTGCATAGATTTTTGAGATCTTAACAAAGCTTGTCCCAAAGATGATTTTCCTTTGCCCAACATTGATATTATAGTTGATTTAACAGCCAGGCATGAGATGTTATCCTTAATGGATGGGTTTTCCAGTTATAACCAGATCAAGATTGCACCAAAAGACCAAGAAAATACTATTTTTACATGTCCTTGGGGCACATACTGCTAGAATGTGATGCCTTTTGGGCTTAAAAATGCTAGTGCTACCTATCAAAGGGCTATGACCACAATCTTTCACGACATGATGCATACCATAATGGAAGATTATGTTGATGATATCTTAGAAAAATCCAAGAATAGATAAGGTCATCTAAGAGTGTTGGATAGGATATTCACCCGAATGGAAAAGTACCAGATAAGACTAAATCCAAAGAAGTGTGCATTCGGGGTTACATCGGGCAAATTGTTAGGATATATTGTTTCAACTAAGGGCATAGAGGACGTGGATCCAGAAAAGGTCAAGGAAATTATGGAAATTGCTTCACCTATGAATATCGGTCAATTGAGATCTCTACAAGGGCACCTTAAGTCAATCAGAAGATTTCTCTCTCAATTAGCGGATATAAGTCATCCTTTTCAGCATCTCTTACATAAAAACATCTTATTCAAATGGGATGATAAGTGTGAAGAATCTTTCACTAAGATCAAGCAATACTTAGCCACTCCTCCCACTCTTATGTCACCAATTCCAGGAAAGCCACTCTTTCTTTATATTTCACCTACAGAAGTCTCGCTCAGTGCCCTTTTGGCCCAACAAGATCAAGAGGGAAAAGAGAAGGCTATATATTATATCAGCCGTAACCTTGTTGGATATGAGCTCAATTATTCACCAATTGAGTGTGCATGTCTAGCAATGGTCTTTGCTTCACAAAAGTGGCAGCATTACATGTTGTCTCATTCCATCAAGCTTGTTGCAAAGATTGATCCTTTGAAGTATCTTTTGAGCAAGACTGCATTAATAGGAAGGTTGGCTAAGTGGGTCATGTTGCTTAGTGAATTTGATATTGAATATGTGGAAAGGAAGGCTATTAAAGGGAAATTAATTGCTAATCAATTGGCTGAGGCACCACTAACGAATGATCATCCTATACATATAGAATTTCTAGATGCACATATCCTGACATTATCTACACAAACCTGGAGGCTATATTTTGATGGATCCTATACTCAACATGCTTCAGAAGCTGGCGTATTATTTGTTACACCACAAGGATATACCATACCAAAGTCCTACAAATTACTTTTTCCTTGTACAAATAATGTAGCTGAGTATGAAGCACTGATGATCAGGTTGAAGATGACTTTGTAATTGAAAGTGACTGAGTTGAACATCTATGGAGACTCCCAATTAATAATCAATCAGGTTAATGATGAATATCAGACTAAGGATGACAAGTTATTACCATATAAGCACATGGTAGATGACTTTAAGAAATATTTTTCAATCATCACCTTTGAGAAAATTCCAAGGCATGAAAATAAGGCTGCAAACGCTATGGCAACAATTGCTTCTCTATTTGATGCGGAAGATACAAAAGCCCATTTTGAGTTCTTAGTGGAATCTTTGACTTATCCTGCGTACAATGATCCTGATACACGTATTATATGTCATATTATCGGACAAGATTCCCCTACCTATGGAAAAATATATTCCTATCTGAAAGACAATATCCTTCCCCCTGACCTATCCAGAAACCAAAAGTGAACCTTCCTCCACCAAACCTCCCGCTATCTCCTAATATCCAACACCCTGTATCGGCGAGGTCTTGACGGTACTCTCTTACGATGTCTTAAACATGATGAAGCTCAATCTGCCTTACAAGATGTACATGAGATTATTTTTGGAACACATTCGAGTGGTCCTTCCTTGGCTAAGAATCTCATGCATATGGGTTACTATTGGCCTACTATGGAAACAAATTCTTTTCACTTTGCTCATAAATGCAAGAAATGTCAAATACATGGAAATCTTATTCATGCACCGGCACATCAACTTCATCTTGTTACAACTACATTGCCATTCAGTCAGTGGGGACTCGACCTCATGGGTGCAATTCACCCTCCATCTTCCAACAGCCATAAGTACATTATAACTGCCACTAAGCATTTTACCAAGTGGATTGAAGTTGTTTCCTTGATCACCACCACAGGAAAACAACTTTCTTTTTTTATCCTTAACTATATCATTTGCCGATATGGCATCCCTATGTACCTCATTACAGATCATGGGAAATAGTTTCAAAATCAAGATATAGATGAACTATGCACCAAATTCCATATCACCCACCATTATTCCACTATTTATTACCCCTGGGGTAGTGGCCAAGCTGAGGTGTATAATAAAACCATTGTCAAAACCCTTCAAAAGACTGTCAATGACACTGGCCATGACTATCATGTCCAGTTGAACCCTTCCCTATGGGCCTATCATACTTCCATCCATACTCCAACCGGTGCCATGCCATATTCCCTTGTTTATGGATCTGAAGCTGTCCTACCCCTTGAGGTCGATTTACCTTCTCTTCGAGTGTCCCTCAAAGATTTGATTCCAGATGAAGAGTATAGAGTTGCATGGCTAACTGAATTATAATTGCTGGATGAATGTCGTCAATGAGCCTTTGATCATTTGAAATTCCATCAGCAAAGGATGTCTCATCAATATAATAGTAAAGTGAAACCCAGAGACTTTCAGGTGGGTGATCTAGTCCTTTGAGAGAATCCCAAAAACCAGTAGCATCATGAGAAGAAGGGCAAGTTTGAGCCTAATTGGTTAGGTCCTTTTGTGATTACAGCGGCCTATGTTTCTGGAGCCTATCAGTTGTCAATAGCTGAGGGAGATCCCTTGGATGAGCCTCTTAACAGCATGCACCTAAAGAAATTTTATGCATGAGATCCCAGTGCAAGGGATATGTTCAAAATTCAAAAAATTCAAAAAAAATTCAAAAAAAAAAATCATAAGAAAATTGCAATAAAAGCATGTGGTGATAACCTAGAAACAGGCACCATTTGTGACAACTTAGCTCCTCCCTCTATTAGGATTCTTCTAGAGTCTTGTCCCATCTTTATATACCCATAATAAAGTGGCTTTCACAGTCACTATTCGCCTTGTACATATCATAATAAAATGGCTAACCCATGATTCCTACCCATTGTATAAATCCCCAATAAAACTTCATCATAGCTTGGTCTACTGTCTTGGTCTTCACCCTAGTCCGGTGTGTATTTCTTCACCCATAATAAGTCAGTCCATCACCTAGCTGGGGGCATGTCCTTGACCTAGTTTGGGAAGTGGATCTATGATAGTCACGACTCTTGGAGGACAAAATGAAGTATTTTTGACCAGACAAGAAAACACAATCAACGGTTCTTACACAATGCTATTCTACTCATGATTCATAACCCGTGACATATCTTTTGAAATATGACTATTTATCTATACATTTGCAACAACATCATTATCAATCAAACAGATCAACAAACCCAACACTATCTTTTGGAAAAGAAATGTATATTCATGACAGGCATGTTAGGATGATTTGTAATAAGATTATGCATTCATATCTGGATTTCATTGGTCATCATGTTTCCTATGGTATTCCGGGATATATTTGACATGAGCTTAACAACTCCAAATATGTCATTGATTAGGATAGCCGGGATGGTACAAGATATTTTCTTTGATGATTGTTTGTGGGATATTTTCCAATGAATTCGAAGGTACAAATAATTGGGGTGTATGTGCATAAGAGCCTTCATCTGTTCCATAAGCATGAACAACATTATAAAACATGTTGATATATGAATGCTATTGACAATGATGCACCACACATACCTTGACTCCAAATATTTGTTCCCCGATGGAGGGGGGGATATTCCTTGTCTGTTATGCAAACAAAACTCAGGTTGTCTAAGTTCAATTATACCTAGATGCTTGTCAAGTTTTCTATATTAAACTCCATGAAAGAAGTGCTCAGGTCATCCTGGTTTAATTATACCATGATGCTTGCATTTTATTGCAACATAACGAGCTCAATGATGAAAATCAAATTCCAAAATTTATGAAGTTTTAAGATGTTTCTGAAGTTGTGGAGATAATAATTTTTGCATATCATTTTGCATTGCATTTAAAATAGATCATTGAAGTGCTCCTTTTATAAGATTATGTAGATATCTTGTTTAGGTCACCTCGTTCACTTTGTCTGTTCTTCTTGTGTCAAACGCATGGTTGCTTAAAATTGAGGACATTTTGGATAACAAAACAATAGCATTTATCATAGTTCATTAGGTACATCATTAGTTTTTAGGGTTGTTCATTTGCATATAACCATTCATATTTGCATGTATGTCCTAAATTCATTGCATTTATCATAAGTTGTCATTTCATCACAATATAGGTCATTACATTATTACCATTATTATACATTTCATTTTATATCATTATAACATATCATTCATCTATTATCATTTTGTCTTCCATTAAGTTCATTATCATTGTTCACTATTCATTTATTTAGTCACAATACATCCATATAACATTAATCATCATGAGAATAATCATAATTATTTTGCATCCACATAGCAATAAAACATGATCATTACTAGTCATAAAGTAAAGTGCATAATCAAAATCATTCATCACATCCTGCATGTGTCGGTATCCACATATATATAAATCATCATAAGCAATGCATCATAGAAGTAAGCATCATAAAATCATGTCATATAGAAAGTCCATCATCAAGAGTCCATAAAACAAAAAATAACATGTCCAAAATGTCCAAGGATATCTCATATAATAACCATGTGTCCATAAAGTGTCCATCAAGTCTGCAATAAATGATACAATGAAGCCATATAATACAAGGTATATATCAAAAAGCTAAGAACCACTGTCCCCAGACTCTGTATGTCGATGTCTGTGTGCTGCAATAGAAGGTCCTGCACCTGATGAACCCTCAGAACTTGGTGGTGGTCTAGGTGGGTGTGATGATGTGCCTCCGCTACCCTATGACCCATGTCTCTGATGAGCTATGGTCCTCACTCTATATGAGCTCTCTCTGAAGCTCCCTATCCACTGATCTCATGGAACCACCTATCTATAGGCCTCTCTCCAGTAGGTGATCTCCCTACTAGCCCTCATCATCAACCGCAAGCTCTGTGCATGAGGACCCAATGACTCCATAGACTCCATCTCATCAAGTAAAGTATCTGCCTCCCCTAACCACTCTATGGTGGTATCCCTCTCCTATCTAACCTCTATGACCTCCTCCTCTAACATCTCTACCTGTCTCTCTAGGATGGGGACACGATCAGCCTGTACCTGGAGCATGGCTATTCTAACTAGCACTTCATCAACATCTATCTCCTCCTCATCTGTTGCGGCTCTCTGTACATAGGGATCCTGCTCCCTGACATCCATCTTTGTCATCTCCTCCTATGCCATCTCAACATCATCTCCAACATCAAACATAGGCCCATCCTCCTGTATCTATAGGCCCTGTACCACTCTTTGCTCACCCAATATCCTGTCCACCTCATCATGTGCTTGTACATGTACCTACGGCTGTACATGTTCCTGTACATATGCATGTGCATGTACATGTACCTATACCTATGGTTGTACCTATTCCTATGGTTGTACCAATGTCTGTAATGGTACCTGTGCTGGTATCTATACGGGTATCTATACCTGTGCCTGCACTGGTGGTCATCTCGGTGCACCTACTAGTCTCTGTGCCAGAGGTGGCATCAAACCCCATGGTCGTACACCTCCACCTCTCATCCTGGGACCTCCCCTACCCCTCCCTTTATCGGGAGAATCACCACCGTCCTCTCCCCCATCATCATCATTGCCTCTACCTTCACCTTATCCTCATTCCTGACCTCAGCCTCCATCCCCTAGGTCTCTCTGAGGAGGCCTCTCAGCAAGGTCTGTCAATCTAGGGACTAGGTGATCCCTCATATACCTCTCATACTCAGCTATCATACCCGGGTCTACGACCCTCTGTCTCATCGACCACACCTAGAAGGGCATATCCAAAAACTCCTACCTCAAAATCTCAAATGACACATAGGTCCCCAATCTCGCCTCTCCTGGTGTGTCCATGCAAACTCTGTCACACCATGGGGCATCCCCTGAATCCAGTCGAACTGTCAAAAAAAATAGCTCACCATCTGCCTCTCTATGATATAGGGAGTCCTCCCTATCAACCACCATGACTCAAAACAATATCCGTGCTTACACTCAACCTTCCAAGGCTCACAATCCAGGTAGGGCCTCCATATCACTGTGTGAACAGTATCAAAAATGTATCTCCAAAAATCTAAATGTCCCAGCTTACACTGAGACTGGATCGATGCATAAAGAAATACATAGGGTTGTCCATGCCCCAAAATATGAGAGTTGTGGGCTGTGTGATGGCAATATGCTCCCATGCCCACACATGGAGCAGTGTAACCCCTGCTGATAAAGATGCACCTCCATGGTAGACCACTTGATGAAGATCATGATATAAGTCGGCTAATAAACAAACTCCCCAATCAAAATGGGTCCCCTCATCCATCATCCTCTGTAGTATCCGCCCCCATCCAACTATGAAACCATGTGATCTCCGGTCAGGACAGACGTATCCTCCGATCACTCCAGCTAATACAACTAGCAAAGGCTCATACAATGCTACCATGTCCTCCCAACTAACCTCGGCCTCATCTATGTCCTCATCACCGAATACTCCTCTGCACTCCGTCAACCCACCATGTCGGTCATACTGCACTAGCTCTCCGTTGATGGGTAGTCAAAGGATGCGATACACATCCTCCAAAGTAATGGTTATCTCTCCTATCGACAAATGAAATGTACTCATCTCTGAGTGCCATCTCTCCACCAACATTGTTAGCATACCTAAATTTTCCTGAATCTCAAGCGTGTGGATGATATGATATAAGCCAGTGGCTCTGATCAATACCCTATTAGTCTCTAATAGAGTCGATCTCAGACTCTGTGTAATGGGATATCTCTCCCGTGACATCAGGACATTTGTAATATCCTCCTATCATCAACAACCAACAAGTCAAACTATCAAATTCCAATCTAGCCAATCTATCTATCCTATCTATCTATCAATCGAAAACATGTTTATCACATGTATCAATAGATGATTTTTATCAATTATCTACCAATCAAGATGGTTTTACTAGCAATCATGCAACAATGTTGCCTATCTTGACATCAAATTGATCAATATCCTACGTCAGATCCTATTGGCTTATCACTATCAAGTTTGACCTAATTTGACTTATCCAAATTTCATCTTTTCATACATGTGCAACACAGACACATGATTGCGCAGTTTTAATATATGCATAGCATAGCAACATGCTTGCGCAGAACCCCCTCATTTTTGCGTAGTTTTCACAGATGCGTCAATTTTCTAAACATATGTGCAGCATCAGATATCTCTTTTGATGTATGTGTTGGATCCCCAAATGGATGCGCAGCTATTTCGCAAACATCCTCTGTTGCTGCGCATTGATGCGCCGCAACTGCGCATCCATTTTCGGACCAAAAACAAAAAAATTTCTAATCTAAACCTATGATTAAATCTACCCTAAACATGCTACAAATCCTATCTAACATGCATAATCCAATCAAACTAACAAAGCTAGATATATCACCTACCGACTCTCTAGAATCTAGCGGCCTCTAGAAGCGTCTGACCCTCTCAAAGCGATGGTCTACAAGTGGGAATGACATCTTTTCAGCTCTCCTCTTCTCTCTCTACAAGATCCAATCTCCAAATGACAAGTGTACATAATGAGCTTATTGTGGACCCTTTGAACCTATATATAGCCTGTGGACCCATTTTGTTTGCCATGTGGACCCTACCTATCAATATCATTCCATTTCTTTCCCACTTTCTTCTGATTCTTTTCGTGAGATTGATTGAACATTTCGTCAAAACTTTAAAAAAAACAAAAAAAATAATAGTAAAAAAATAGGAAAAATCATTAAGTTTGTCAATCAATCTCTCGAGGGGGCATATGACATCTATTTCACAACATTGTCTAGGGCAGGGGCAAAAAGCTAATTTTTTCTTTGAAACAATGTGACCAGCACATTATTTCAAAGAGAGGCAAAATGTATACACTTAAAAATGGCTTCATTGATTGATAAATTAATTAAATATTTATTATTTAATTAGTATTGACTTGATGAATTAATTAAATATTTATTATTTAATTAATGTTTATTTCTTCTATTTATTAAGTAAATTATTTTAATTTATTTAATACATTCACTGTAGTTTATTCTTCTTATCCTAAGTTCACTAAATTAGTCTTATTAAAAGTGATTTAATTAAATACACAATCACTAAATATGACTAAGTCCCCTAGTCCACCTCATGAATCTAGTCACCTGACACATCATCTTGTCTAAAATAATTAATTATTATTAATTAATAATTAATCATTATCCTCACCCACACATGTCCTATTCTTAAGGGCTATGTGGCCTCATAAGACTTGGTCTCATGACCACATGTCTTCCCCTACACCAAGTCAAGAAGCAACCCCTATTCCTAAGGAGCTTCTCAAGCCACCTCTAAGAGTCCAAGATGACTCATGGGACACTTGTACCAAGAGTCCTCATGAGGAATAAGTCCTTCCTCTTTCCTTTCCATGGTCTTTGTGAGACACTTGACATGTGTATTTCTCTTCCACCTTCTTCTCCTCCATGTCAATGTAGGAGGAACATCCTCCCTATTCTTCCTCTCACATTCCAACTGTATCCCCCTTTCTCTCAACCCCTTCAACCAAGTCACTAGTAACCCTAGGATCTTCCACCTTTCAATCTCCACCCTAGGATCGTGCCACCTAGGCTTAGGTCCTCCAAAATCCTATAAAAGGAACCTCATTCCCCTTTTGTGATCTAATAGGTAATCAAGCAATCAAGTAATCAAGCATTCAAGCATTCAAGTAGTCATATTCAAAGCATTCAAGCAAATCACATTCAAGCATTCAAGCATTTCCACACCATTCCATCATCCATTTAGTTGCATTTTTGCATTACATTCACTCAAATCTCCCCACTTTGGTGACATCTTGGCTAAGGAGCTTCATTGGAACTCTGAGAGCTCAAAAATCAAGAAATCAAAGCTAGGAGGACAATGGAGACAAGTTGCAAAGAGTAGGTGAAGGTAAAGTTTGTTCTTTTACTTCATTTGATATTTGTATTCTTCATTGGGTTGCATTTAGATAGATTTACTAGCTTATTGATAGTAGTATTTCGTTTATCATAGTTGACATCTATTTTGCATACAAATATCTAGACTAATCACTGACCAGGATGTCATTGGTGATTACTCTGGATATTTATCTTCAGGTTTTTTTTTTAACATTCTGTATTGGTCAAAATTTCAACGCACTTTGGTTGAAACCCTCACCAAGACTGGTCTACTTATTGACCATTTTGTGTCAAAATTTAACATCGTGGGTTTGGCATCTTGGTCGAATGGACCAAACATTTCGACCGACATTGGTCGAACATTTGATGCATAAACTTGGCAATTGCAAAAGTCAATTTCAACCAAGATTGCGTAGAACATTCGACCTTAACAATGATGTGTCAAAAATTTGACTAGAAAAATAATGACAAGACCATTTTTCGATCATTCCACCAATCTCGGTAGAAAATTTGACCAATTGTTTGTTGAAAATAGGTGCCAATTCTACTAGTGTAGTATTCATACTCTAATAACATTACACTTTTTTTTAAATAATAATAGAAATATAAGTAAACATAACTAATTAATCTTTGAATGAAAAGAAATGCTACTATGAAAAACACAAAGCCATCATACATTAAATTAAATGCAACTCAAAATAAGTACAAAGTAGGGTTAGGAATTACTATGTTATGTGCTTGTGGTTTCTCATTTTGAGTTTCCTTGTGATCCAATGCAACATAGGAGGGAAAATATCACCAGGGTATTTTTACCACCCAACCACGGATCTATTGATCCCCCTTGCACACTACCTACTTGAAGTGGTCTGAGCCTTCGCAGGGGTGTCAATATGGTGATGAGACAAGTTATCTGAATCTAGCGGATGTTCCTATACAACTAGTCAGTCATACTCTATAGGTTATCCTAACTAGTATGACCTCTGACTAGGTTATGAATCTCGAGCCATCAGAATGACTATCACTAACTTAACTTAGTGTACCTTGGCCAAGGTTTCTGGTTGCAATCATGGTTAACCACATAGTCAAGTTCCACACCCTTTCCAACTTGGGCTACACATCTAGTATACCCCTTCAAGGTTATCTCATGTTCACTTATGATTAAAGATTTAACTAGTCTTTAACCTCTTATCCAAAATACATATTAGCATTGAAATTTCCTTTTAACATTTTCACTATTACATTTTCCAATTACATAGTTAATAATCAACCAATTATTCAGGCTCGCTAACAGACCAACTAGTTATTAAAATGGTTATAAAGAAGGTAATTCAGAGATTAGGTTCAAGTATTAAAATATTTCCTTCGTTGTTCAACAGAGGTGAGTAAGGGATTATGAGAGCATTTTTCTTCACTTATACATTCCCAATGTGCTATTTTTTCCCTCCTCATGCGTACTTACAGGTATGACATGAACTGTGCATTATGTTCATTTTAAGCTTATTCCCTAACCCCTTAACTATTTGAGTTGAGTCACAACTCTTAATGAATTGTTTTTTTGCTTCATGGGCTTAACCAGAAGTGATGCCATACTGGAAAGAAAGTATAAATTTATAATGACAACCATCAATTTATTGAAACAAGATTATAATTCAGATTTATGAAGGTTTTATCTAAATTTCCTTAAACCCTTAAGTAAGCATATTGTTGTTATATCAACAAAGTGAAGGAAAATAAATTGCTATGTTTTGAACACAAATTTCATAAATCTTTAAAAGTATAAATTGCTATGTTTTGAACAAAAATTTCATAAATTTCATTTTTTTAATATCCCCTATCCCAAAATAAAAAAAAGTGTTAGGAAGGGTAATAACCGAAAGTAAAGATAGCCATTCCAAATAAGTGAAAAATGGAACCATTCCCCTTTCAACCTTAACAACAACTAGACTTATTGAAAAATTATAGCATATAGTTCCCTGCCATTCCTCATTAAATTCGTTCTTAATTAATTAAGCTACAAGAAGGGAAATAAGGATTGAAAACAACAAATATCATGACTAGAAGAGTGAGTGACATCTGTAGTTACTTATGAGACACTGTCTCCTCGGTTTCTTCTTCCTTGCCATAAAAAAGGTCTTCCTTGTGCATTTTCTCTTATGCAACTACCTTATGCCAATATTTCCTTATGTGCGTGCTTTTTATCTCATAACAAATGCTTTCCTTTTAACCTAAATAAATTCAAATTTCATTTAAGTGAGTTTCATTTAAATATTCTCTCTAGGTTTGATTTTTCCTCCTTTCCATTTGGCTATGAAAGACTTTAATATCTTTTCCCAATTAAATTCACATTTTTAAGGGAAAGGGTTTCCTAGGTTCTTTTTAATTCACACACAAAAAAAATATAGCGAAAATATTGTTCCCACCTAATTACATTAGGAGAAAAACTTAGTTCAAATATTCTAATGGTGTGAATGCCATTAAGACAATAGAAATATATATATATATATATATATATATATATATATATAACGAGAAATATATTTATATACATTAAAACACTAATACCAAAGTTATCACCTTAAAAGCCTAGTAATGATTTAGGTCAAACAAAGGTTTAGACCAAGACGTAAAGTCCTAATGACAAGGATACCGACAACTCAACTATTGACAAAGTAAACCTAACTAGGTTCTAGTCAACTCCACTAACTAAGCTCAGCAACAACCTCAACTTACCAGTTCAGAGATTCAGTTGCCTCAAGGCTCAGGACCATGTTTGCATCTTGTTCCTGGTGATACTTTCGTTCCCTCCTCGGAGGATAATCATCTCCTACAACCACTCAGACAAAGAGCTTAGTTAGTCCAGATCATCATATCGATCATAATACATGTGAAATAAATCAAATTCAACTCTACATTAAGAGCATAACACAATATCATTCCTCTTATATTGTCTGAACCACTATTCACTGATAAGGAGGAATAATAACATATAGGGCATCATATAAACATAACCACTATTTCATGAAAACTAGAAATATAACATCTAGGGCATCAAATATACATAGCCATTTTTTGATGAAAACCAAAATATAACATCTAGGGAATCAAATAAACATAGCAATAGTTTTATAAAAATCAAAAATCTAACATCTAGGGCATCAATAAACATAATGAGTTTTAGTAGTCAGGAGGGATGTGACATATCCTTCCCTTTGTGAATCATCTTCCTCGATGATTAGAAATTATGTAATATTTACATCATTAAAAGTATTGTTTATCCCATGTTCAAACTCATTTTAACTGTTGAAAGCATTAAACACAAAGGGAAACTACTAGTGGATTTCATCATAATCTTCCTACATTGCACTGTCCTTAGTATATTGATCCCATTGGACCTTGCATTATTTAACTTCTTTGTTTCTTAAGTGAAGCTTATGATGTACCTTAAGCACCTTGACGAGCTTGATCATGACCACCCCTAGGTCTTGAACATGCAAATTATTCCAATTTATTTTATGTATAAAATATTATACATACTTCTTAAGTTATGAAACATGAAAAACATCATTGAACCTGGCAAGAGCTAGAAGTAGAGCAATATTGTAGGAGACTAGATTCATGACTTCCAAAACTTCAAACAGTCCTACATATTTGGGTGCTAGCTTGTTGGAATTCCAAAACTTGATGACTCTTTTCTAAGGTTTAACTCACATGAGTACTTTCTATCCTACTTCAAAGTCATTAGGCAGTCGCTATGCATTTGCATACATTTTCCTCCAATCATTATCTTTTGCTAAATTTTTTGGATCAGTTTAACATGCTCTTCCATTTATGAAAGCATTTATGGACCGAGGATTATCCTATCTTCTAGCTTATCCCAACTTATAGGAGTTTTGCACCTCCTTCCATATAATGCTTCAAATGGTGTTATCTCTATTGATGACTAGTATGTATTGGTATAAGAAAACTTGACTAGAGGAAAATAAGCTTCCCAATTGTACTTTTGATCCATGTAGTACATTAAAAGATCTTCCAAAATCTGATTGACCTATGTTGTATGGCCATCTATTTCTAGATGGTAAGCTGGGCTAATGTTTAACTGTGTACCTAGGGCTATAAACAGATTTTTCCAACCAAAATCTGGATGTTATTCTAGCGTCCCTATCTAAAATTATCTTCTTAGGTATCTCATGTAGTCTAAATATTTTTTGGATAAACTTGTGAGCTATGATAGATGCTCCATTAATCAAGTTTCCAAGAATGAAGTGGGATGCCTTATTTAGTCTTTTGAATACTACCAAAATGGCATTATGTTTATTCCAAAACATGGGTAATCCTTGGAAAAAGTCCATACTAATTATTTATCATTTCCATTCTCGCACAATATGAGGTTGAAACAATCCTGCTGGATGTTGGTGTTCTGCTTTACACTTTGGCATTCTAAACAACTGGCTACAAATTTCTTTATGTCTTTCTTCAATCCCTTCCAAAAATATAGGGGTTTAACACCAACTAGGAGTTTAGTAACTCCTAGATATCCATACTACAATACAGAATGCACTTCTTTCCAAACAAGGTTTCTCAATTCAGGAGATTGTGGTACATACATTTTGACTTGCTATCTTCACTAAACCCATCATATCTATGGTCTTGTGGACTTATTTGAAGGGCTTCTTTAACCTGTTGGTAATATCTATCACCTTATAACTATTGAAGAACATGTTACCCGAAACTTGTGTGGACTAATGCCATAGAAGATATGTGAGGTCTACGACTCAAAGCATTTTCCACACAATTTTAATTCCCCTTGATATAACTAATTTCAAATTCATAATTGAAAATTAATTCCAACCATATTCTTTAGCATGCCTTAAGGTTAGGGTAGGTGAAAATGTATTTCAACCCTTCATGGTCAGATCGGAGTTTGAAAGGTTTTCCCATCAAATAATAATGCCATTGTTGCAAGGCATGAACAATTGTATCTATTTCTAATTCATGGGGTGCATAATTTAACTCATAGTTCTTGAGATTCCATGATTCATAAGCAATCACTCACCCATCTTGCATTATCACCCTATATAAGCCTTCTCCTAAGGCATCAATTACTACCATAAACCTGAAGGCATTATATTTTTCCCTTAGTATACTCAAAGAAAAACATGATCTAAACCATCGGTTATCACTACACCGAAAGATAGGGAACAACACTACCCAACGCCAAGGTTACCTGACAAACACTATTAAGTGTTAACCAATGACAAAAAGGTTAAAGGAAACCTGATGAGTAACAACAGTGCAACCCGAAAAACAGTTCAACAAAGGAACGCCGATAGACTTCAAGTTCAAACTGACGACAAAGAATCGACAGTCAGTTACATCCCGCAAAAAGTGGATCTGATTTTCCACGTCAAATAAATCACTGAAGTTGTATTTATAGCTTCTTGATTTACTTTTAAATCCATTATGTGTGGAGGACGCAATGTATTTATTATTGTTTTAATTATTTTTACTGATTTAAAACATGTAACTAAAGATCAAGGTCAAGTTGTAAACCTTGGATCTAAGAGTTAACATTGTAATGCGTGATTCCAAGATAGGTCAAATAATTGTATAAATAGGTGCTCAATCTATTGAGAATAGTAGTTGTTAAATGAAGATTGTAGCCACAGAGAGCATCTAGAGACCAGACAAGAGAATTCATGCAGAAGGACAGAAATAGATTCAAATCAGTTTCAAGAACAGAATAGAGGCTACCGACGAGCAGAGAAAAGGTATTCATCAATCACTTAAGGTGATATTATTATTCTGAGAGATTTAATGGATCTTTAATCAGCAATTGTAGATTGTATACAGTTAGGTTAACATTTGTACTCATTCTAACAAGTGTAGTACACTTATGAAATCCTTTCAAGAAAGGTGGTCTTAACTGTCCTATTGTAAATCTCATAAGTGTTGCTAAATCTCTTAATAGAGTAGATCTTAACAGGTCTCCACCTCAATACTCCTAACAGGGTAGATCATCAGAAGTGATCAAATTGTAAGCCTTAACCGGCTCCCTTCCATTCTGCAGATAGTGAAGTTTTTTGGGTGCCATCCCCACCACAGTTTTTACTTCCTAACATGAGTTTTCTACGATACCATATCTTGTGTTATGTGTTTCTCATTTTCATGAATGTTTCTATGAATGTTGTAAACTATTAAAGATTATGAATGAACAATACATGCATAAGAAATAACAATAGTAATGGTTGGTAATGCACTAATCAATGATTACTAATGATGAATTAGAAAGGTGTTAAAATTTCTAGAGGTACTGATTCACCCCTCCCCTGTCAGTTCTACTTCCCATTAATTCCAACAATTGGTATCAGAGCTACGTCTCTTCTTGGAAAGATTAAAGGCTTAAGAGAAAAGATCATACAATGGAGAAGTACAAACTTGATAAGAATATTGAGAACAAAAATCTTGAGATATAGATGTTCTATGAATAATATAAAGAAGAAAGAATCAAGATGAGAGTGCTGCTGAATGAAAGGAAAGGTATGGCTACCAGGAACAATGAAAAATATTATCAAGAAGAAGAGATTCTAGATTTATTTGAATCTTCAAGATCAAATACAAGTAATACATCAGATACATCAAAAGAGAACATCACAAATCTAAAGGAGATCAATCAACATCTGACAGAGAAAATAAAGATGCTGTAAATCGGTCAAGAGAGCCAGATGGTAAGAATGATTGATGTGATGAGTTCTGCTAGACAAGATGAAATAGAAAGAACACTTTCTATTGATGACAAAAGGAAGATTACAGAGAAACTTCAAGAAAAGGAATTAGAAATTCAAAGACATGCTGAGCATCACCATGATCTCACAAATCAGATTATTCTTATGAGTCAAGAAGCAAACAGAATAAATGTGGAACTCATTGAAAGAATATAGATTATCGGTGAACTAAGATAAGAGAATGAAAAGCTAAAACATGAGGTTAGAATTCAGCAACAGCATAATGAGATTATCAAAAAGGTTGAAGAGAGAAATAAAAGAATGGATGACTTTCTTGAAGGACAATGAAGAGTCAACAACAACGGTATAGGATTTACCAAAAATGGAGAATCATCCAATCAAGCAAACTCAAAGAATGTCTATGAAAATCCAAGACCAAGAAAGCTAACATGCAAGCACTATGGAAAGAAAGGGCACACATCAAAAGTATGTCAAGGTAAAATGAAAGGTATTCCTAAATCTACACCTACATTCATAGGATTTTGTTATAAATGTAACAAGAAAGGACATAAGGCTTATGAATGCAAGACTAAGATAGAACAGGCAAAGAAGGAAACCTACATGGACAAATATTGTCCTACATGCAAGATGAATGGGAACACATCTAAAGAATGCTAAAAAAAGAAAAGGAAAGCATGGAAGCCTAAAGGTCAAAAGATTCCTTATCAACCAAAGAGAATAGGTAATCAATATACGTGGGATTACAATACATGGATAAACTGTACAACATGTGGTAGATATGGTCACATTGCTGCAAACTGCATGAGAGCATGGAACAAAAGGTCTAGAGGCTGGTCAAACCTAGGAATGGCATGCTTGGACTGTCATAAAGTTGGTCACCTCAAGAAAGATTGCAAAGACCGATTGACAGAGACAAGCACATATCCCAATGGAAACACCATTGAAGATATCTCGAGGGCAAGAGACAAAATATGGACAAAATCTTCAAGCAATGATGAAGTCGGGCCAAGCAATGCAAATGGTGACACCCCATCCAATGGATTTAGTGACATCATCACCCCCACTTAAGCTGAACAAGTATGCAACTACACTATACCAAGTCATATTTTGCATCAGTTCCATTATACAATTGATAGATATTCAAAATCTGCATGAATAAAGATGCATATTATGTTACTTGTTCCAATTCTAAAAAAACAACCCCGTCGGTATACGTACAAATACCAAAAATCATCGATGAACAAAGTAGATAAGTTATTCTACACTTACCAAAAAATTTTGGTCAACACATAAAGTGGCTAAGTTGCCAATGTAACCCGACACCCGTCGGTAAGAAAGGAAAGTTACAAGTTGTCACTATAGAATATTGATATCTGTCGGTACAAGAAACATTATTAACAACTGTCCTAAGCAACTCAACTTCACCGATGATGTTTTGGAAAGTCTTCCCAAAGAAACCCGTCTTCATGTCCCGATGATTCATTGAGAATTTATTACAAATACTTAGGGAAAAAATTCTATAAATAAACGACGAGAAAACTTCATTTTGCACCTGCGATTTGAAGAGAAAGCAGAGTGAAAAACAGAGAGATTAAAGAGTAGAAATCAGAGTGTCCTTAGATTGATCTAAGCACATAGAAAATATATCTTTCACCTTTATTGCGAATTGAAGTAAGTATCGAAGGCATCGAAAGATCTCTGTCGTTATTTTTCAAGAAAGCCCTAAATTTCTAGAATACCCTAAAAATTTGAAAAACGATGGCAACCACCTCAAGAACTACTAAAATCAAGAATGATAAGAGGAATTTGGTTAAGCTAATCAAGAATAGTACATGTGTAGAGACCAAGTATAAGATCTTTCCATAAATTGCATTGAAACCCGATGAAACCGGTGCATATTCAAAAATCCCACCTAGGGTTTTGCTCATAGAAGATGTTAGGTCTTATCCACACTGCAAGATCACAAAGATATGTGATTTTGAAATGGATGAAGCTTAAAAGAAGCTTTGTGATGCCAAAGGGAAATTGAAGGAAGAGCACAAACACTTGCAAGTCAAAGGGTTAACTAATGCCCTACATTTCTTGAGGGAATTCAAAATAGACTGGATAAGGTTAGTCTTGAGCAGAATGCATGACAAGAAGCTATGGCTAGACCAACCCAAGAAAATAACCAAGGATGTCCTTCACGCTGTCACTAGTTATCCGATAACTGACAAACCTAGGGAACACAAGCATCCCTCCATGAAAGAAGTTTAAAAACTCACCAATGCAGAAGGGGATAATGGAGGTCTCAAAGTAAACGCAATCAGCGACAAAGAACTAAAATTTGGTGCATGTGTAATTGGGTATAAGATTTTTCAAGCAAGAAGATTGAAAAAAATATCTGCAATAGTAGTAAGCACATCTTACAAGATAGTGACCAAAGGAATTTAGATGGATCTGTGTGAGATCCTACTCAAACAACTTGATGAGAACATGTACACAATTAGGTCTACAAAGACCAACACATGTAAGTTTGGCTCACTTATCATGTCTATCTTTTTCTATTTTCAAGAGTACTTTCCTTCAGTAGGAAAAGTAAAATGGGACACTACCAAACCGATAACCCAATAGATTATTGAACTGATTAAGTCACTAGGAGACAATTTTGAATCTGTTATGTCTGCTTACTTCCTTGAGTTCAAGGAAAAGATGATGGAGAGGACTAGGATTCCTGAACAACTTGTGGAAAAATATAAAGATGAAATATGTTTCATGGTAGACATAGATTCCACCCATATCAAACCAGTTGTACCAAGGATAGCTTGGTTAGCACCAATGGATTATGAGATCAATATTGATCAAGCAACAAGTGCAATTGATGCACTAATAAATGAGCCTGTTGACAGCAAACAACCTAGGTTTGGATCCTATGAAGAGGCCAAATATAAGATAAAGAGAGGCCTAGAGATAAAGAAAACTGTCAAAAAAAAGGATAAGATGGTTAAGAATCTCAAGAAGATTCTATCGGTTACAGAAGAAGAATAGGAACAACCAGAGGAAAATGATGAACAGGGCACCATCGGTGAGGAACAAGAAGAATAGAAATCAGATTCTGAGGAGACTAAATCTGATACACCTCCACCTCCACCTCATGCAAAGAAGTAGAGGACAAGGAGTCAAACTGCTACAACTGATACAATGCCTCTTAAGAAAGGTCGAGTAAGGACCTATATGAGGAAGTAGCCAACGAAAAAGAACAAGGCAGCAAACTGTGAAAACAACACCTCCAAAGAAGAGGAAAAGGTTGGTTAGGACAAAGGATGACATAGAGGACACTAAAGATGATGAGCCCGATGTGGAAAAGAAGAACTACAAGAATAAAACAATTGATGAAGTTGTTGAGTCTATTTCTACTTCCAGAACCATGTCTGATAAGAAAATCAGACAATGGGATACACTAAACCCCGAGGACTAGAATAAGATACAAGAGACAGTTATAAAATCAATGATCAAGTACAAATATGCACATGCAGAATTTGTCAATCAAATACCTAAAGAGCTAGGTAACAAGATATACCAACAATGGTCATATGCTCTTTATACTAAAAGAGAAGCAAGGGAGAGGGTAATTGTAACATTAATGCCTCTCGAATCTAAAATTGAAGAAATCAAGGAGATCATGAAGAAGCATTCAGGAAAATTTGTAGCCAAGATAAGGGCCTACAAAGTACTAGAAAGAAAATTCATAGAGCTAGAAAAAATGACTAAAACTAAATGGAGACAACTCTTGGATCTACCGGCAGAGTCAAAAAGTGGTGAGAAACAATTACTTCTCACCAACACACCTCACATAGAGGAGGAGACAGACAATGCAAGTCCTCAACAAATTGCTCTAGACAATACTGAAAGTGATAATGAGCCCATAAACTTAGACATAGGCATGGATGATCTTGACATCCAAGATATCACCAACTATGACTCTGATAAAGATCCAAAGAAGAAAGATGAAGTAATATTCATTACACTTAAGGATCAGGAACAACAAAAAGAATTGAAGACATCAAATGATAAAGATATGAATGTTGCTGATGAACAAGTACTGGAAACTTTAGTCAAGGACTCCAAAGAACCAGACCCTGCAGACCAAGTACAAAAATATGAGGATGTCAATGCTCAAAAAGATCAAACTGACAAGCAGGACACCACTCTGGATATAGCCTAAGAAACCACTCAAAGAAATAGGCTTGTACTAATGAAGGCAATCAATATTTTAGAGGGTAATGATGGATCTGCGGTAGAGGACATAAGCACACCCAAGGAAAAGGGTGATGCTGAAGCAAAAGACACTACAGATAATAAAAAAGATATAACTGTAGAGAAGGCTGCAACTGATGATCAGACAGATAAATTTGTAGATCAAAACAAAGAGGACACACAAAAGGAAGAAGGGGACACAAAGATAGAAAAAGGTGAAGAAGAAAATCAAGATGAGAAGGAGAAGCAATCAGAATAAAAATCTGCAGAGACACCCAAGGTTGAAGGAGAGATGTATTCACAAAACCAACAGGTGCCACCCGAGCAGAAAACACAAGAAGCATCTTCCACAAGGCCTTCACCAACCACTTCAGAGAGAACAAATGAACTAGCTATGGTAGTTCATACCTTTGCATCCCCACAAATATCAAAGAAGAAGGGAAATAATAAGAATCCAGTAACTCTGGATGAAATCATTGAGATTCCAGTTTGTGATCCAAGGACATTGGATCCAATTGCATTAACAAAGTATGCCAGAATCTGTGAGAGAAAAGCCATACAAGACAAACTAAAGAGAGAAGAAAAAGAGGCTAAGGTACTAGAAGTAGCAAGATGTATACTTCAACAGATTGTACCAGATGTAGATATTGATAAAAAAGTTCCCATTCTTGATCAACTGGTAATACTCACAGATGCAATAAAATCTCATAATATTGATGCTAAGAAAGTTATGGAAGAGAGACTTGAACAAAAGTATGAGTTCAAGCTAGCCAAGAAGATAAGCCAAGAAGTGGCATTGAAAAAGGTTAAGCTATCTAAATTGGTAAGTACAATTGATCCAATCATATCAGAAGCTATTACCTTAATACATAAATTATGCACTCTAGATCAACTCACTCAGGAGTATACTGACCAAATAGAACAAATTGATGTTGATCTTAAGTCAAGTGCACAAAGTCTCACAAATAATCATGAAGCAATTAAATTGCACAATGAGAAAATCATACAGGATTGGAAATAGAGACAGGACATACAGATTGCAGAGATGAAGTACAGAGATGAGGTAAATGAGCTCCAAGCTCAACTCTTACCGACACTTTCACTCCTGCAACAAAATGTGATAGAGGCAAATACATTAATTGCCACCCCTAAAATGTCTGTCCTAGACAACATTTATGATATGCACATGAGGCTAGAGATATAACACATGACACTAGAACAACTGAAAGAAAAATGGGAGAAAATGCAAGAAGATATCAAGATAACCCATTCCAAGATACTTGACACATTGTAAGTTGCACATTTTTGTCACAATTTTGGCATATTATAAGTTGTACATTTTTTTCATAAGTATCAAAGAAAGGGGGAAATTAATATGTTCACTCGCCTCAGTCAAAAGGAGGAAATAATATGTATAGTAAAAGAAAGGGGAAAATACAAGGAGGAAATTATGTACATATAGAGCAAAGAACAGAAAATGTATAGTATACATGTACATATACTTATACTATACCGATGCATATAGCTAGGGGGACTCATATGATGACAAGGATATAAACAAGGTGCACATACTAAACACTTTAGTATTATGCACATATCAATTTTTGATACTAATGTAAATGGGGGAGATTGAAGGTACTATATTTTTCCATTAGTATACTCAAAGAAAAACATGATCTAAACGATCGGTTATCACTACACTGGCAAACAGGGAACAACACTACTCGACGCCAAGGTTACCCGAAAAACACTGTTAAGTTTTATCTAATGAAAAAAATGTTAAAGGAAACCCGATGAGTAACAACAATGCAACCTGATGAATAGTTCAATAAAGGAACGCCAAAAGACTTGAAGTTCAAACCGACGACAAAGAACCGACAGTCAGTTACATCGCGCAAAAAGTGGATATGACTTTCCACGTCAGATAAATCACTAAAGTTGTATTTATAGCTTCTTGATTTACTTTTAAATATATTATGTGTGAAGGAAGCAATGTATTTATTATGTTTTAATTATTTTTACTAATTTAAAACATGCAAACTAAAGATCAAGGTCAAGTTGTAAACCTTGGATCTAAGAGTTAACACTGTAATACGTGATTCCAAGATAGTTCAAATACTTGTATAAATAGGTGCTCAATCTATTGAGAATGGTAGTTGTTAAATGAATATTGTATCCATGGAGAGCATCTAGAGACCAAACAAGAGAATTCATGCAAAAGGACAGAAATAGAATCAAATCAATTTCAAGAACATAACAAAGGCTACTGATGAGTAGATAAAAGGTATTCATGAATCACTTAAGGTGATATTATTATTTTGAGAGCTTTAATGGATCTGTAATCAGCAATTGTAGATTGTATACAGTTAGGTCAACATTTTGTACTCATTCTAACAAGTGTAGTACACTAATGAAATCCTTTCAAGAAAGGTGGGCTTAACCGTCCTATTGTAAATCTCATAACTAAGTGCACACTTAAATCAGTGTTGCTAAAGCTCTTAACAGAGTAGATCTTAACAGGTCCCCACCTCAATAATCCTAATAGGGTAGATCATCAGAAGTGATCAAATTGTAAGCCTTAATCAGCTCCCTTCCATTCTGCAGATAGTGAAGTTCTGTGGGTGCCATCCCCACCGTAGTTTTTACTTCCTAACAAGAGTTTTCTGCGATACCATATCTTGTGTATGTGTTTCTCATTTTCATGAATGTTTCTACAAATGTTGCAAACTATTAAAAATTATGAATGAACAATATATGCATAAGAAAGAACAACAGTAATGGTCGGTAATGCAGTAATGAATGATTACTAATGATGAATTAGAAAGGTGTTAAAAATTTTAGAGGTGTTGATTCACCCCTCCCCTCTCAGTACTACTTCCTATTAATTCCAACAAAACCATCCTTCTAGATTTGGTACAATTAGTATTAGTGCCAAAGTTAACTTCTCTTTAAGAATTTCAAAGGCCTTTTGACATTTTTCTTTCCATTCGAATCGCTTCCCTTTTCTTTGAAGAGAGGTAATGGTATATTTTATTCAAGAAAAATTCATCACAAACTTCCTGTAATATTTTTCCAGAACCATAAAGATTCATACTTCTTGCACATTTCTAAGGGTTTACTATTCTAAAATAACTTTTATTTTGGCTAGATCCACAACTATACCCTTTTTTGATATAATGTGCCCCAAGTATTATACTTCTCTTTGTAAGAATATGCATTTAGACAAGTTTCCATATAGATGATGTTCTCAAAGTCATTGTAGAACTATTTTCAAATGTTGTAAGTGTTCTTCTTTGTTCTTAGAATTTATTAAAATATCATCTAAGAATACCAAAGTAAAATTTGTCAAGACAATCATGAAATACATTGTTCATCAAATTCATAAATGTGACTGGGGCATTAGTGAGCCCATAAGGTAGTATAGAGAACTCATAATTCCCATAACAAGATCAGAATGCTATCTTATGAATATCTTCATCCCAAAGACTCAATTTTTGGTATCCTGATCTCAAATCTATTTTGGAAAATATTGTAGGCCCTCACATTTGATCAAAAAAATAATTAATGTGAGGAAATGGATACATATTTCTTATGGTTTCTTTGTTCAAGATTTTATATTCAATACACAAGTGAGGGATCCAATCCTTCTTCTTGACAAATATAATAGGTTCTCCCCATGGTGACACATTGGGTCTTGTCAATCCTTTATCCAATAAATATTGCAGCCTTGTCTTCAATTTCATGAGTTCCATAGTTTTCATTCTATAAGGAGATTTTGATATATGTTCATCTCCTAGTACTAGTTCTTTAGAGATATAAAAAAAACCTTTTGGGAGGTATCCGTAACATTTCCTCATGAAACACATCCCGATAATCTCAAAGATAAGGGTATTTATCCTCAAAAGATTCTTCCTATCTTATTTCCCTTTCTATTTCCATTCTACCCTAGTACCTTGTCTCATAAAGAAACTTGTCACCATGGTAGTTGATTTCTTCAAACTCATTCAACTCTTCTATTTTGATAACAAACAATTGACACCCTTTCTTCTCACTACATCTTAGTTGAATGGAATAAATTTATCTCAACTTGAACCTATGTTAAATTCCTTGTAAACATACTTTATACCTTAGGTCATCCAAACACTCCACTCTCTTAGTAAAATAATCAACCCTAGCTTGGTGCTTCCACAACCAGTTCATACCTAGAATAATATCATATGAGCCTAAGGGTGCCATATAAAGGTTTACTTCCATCAAGATTCCTGGAAGGTCAACCTTGGCCTCAAACAAGCATTTCTCTACCCGAGACCTTGACTAGTTCACATATTCTATTCACCAAGAGTTAGCCATAAAACTAGCTCTTTTAGAAAATTTACTTAACATTCTAGGTGAAATAAAAGTTTATGTTGCTCTTGTATCTATTAGTACTATTACAATATTTGCATAGAGCATACATGTAGTCTCTTTTGGAGTTATTTGGTACTCAACTTACCTATTATCCATTGTTGCGTGGATTCTTTGCTAAAAAGCTGTTTTCTGATTTGATAGGGGTTTCCTTTGAGTTTGCCCACATTGAGTTCCTGTCAGGCACTAATTGTCATAGTGCTCACCTCCATAGGTGTAAAACCCACCTAGAGGACCCTTCTTCTTAGGTACCATGTTTGATGCTTCATTTTCCTTCCTAGCATTAGAGAACCCTTTCTTATCTCCTCTAGAATCTTTTTGATTCCCTTTAAATACTTTTCCACTTCTACTGCTTGAATCAAATCTATTCCCTTTCTTCTTAAAGGGTTGGGAGGATGGTGACCATTTCACCTTCTTTTAGCTTCTTTCTCTGATGGTTTCATCCTTTTTAATTTTTAATTCTTTCTAAACGGTTTTCTCATAGGATTTAGTGGTGGTGGCTAGAAAAAGAACGCCCATAAGACCATTGATTTGGTTATTAACATACATGATGTACTTTCTCATATAGAATTTCTTGTCTTATTGGAGCTTAGGTAAATACATAAGTAGTTAGTTAGATTTCTAACTGATAGTTCTCCTTACCTTAGGTCATGAGCTACTAATAATTTATGCTCATAGAAAAGATAAGGAAACCATGTTTGTCTAAAAAATTCTACAAATTTACTCCAAGTTATCATTGTAGATGTAAGATTTAACTCATCCCTCTTATATTTCCCATCAATTGACAGCTGTTAGTTAATAGGTTCCCTAGACCATTTTCTGGATCTTGTTGTACTCACAAATATCAAAGTACTTATCCATTCTGGTCAACCATGCTTTTGCAACATCCTCGATGATTTTCCCACCATATTGAGGTGGTTTGACTTTCTTCATATCTTATGATATAATTCTGACCCCAGAGAATTTTTGAAACCTAGGTTTGTGATTATTCCCCTATACTCATTGGTATATTTCTCTTGCTTGTCATCTCTATCTCTGGTTTTAGATTCAGGTCACCCATCACTGCTTTCATCTAGGTTTACTATATGTTTCTAAATACCCAAGGCTTATTTGGGTATCTAGTATCATTTTTAAAATTTTATCCAGTTTCCCAACTGACATGTTTGGTGTTTCCGACCCGATATTAATGTCTCTTGTGTTTTCCATGCTATTGTTTTTTTTAGATACCTATAATGAAAGATTTTATTTAAATACTTAAACTAAATCAAGCAATATATTATAAATTGAAGACAATCTAATGTATTTTGTACAAATTCAAGTTTAGGTACACAACCAAAATTTTATATATTTAAATTCACAATCGATTGATATTGTTGACATGAAAGTTTCTATCCAAAAAAAAATCGCATGTAATTTTCTTGCCAAAAATTGTTTCCGTATTTACATAACTATATACATTCAATAATTATATCTAAGATTTGTTTTTGTCAATACTATAAGGCCCAAGATTACTGAGAAGGGGGTTGAATCAGTAATCTTTTAGATCTACAAATTTTCACAATTCATTCAACACCATAAACCACATTCATCAACTTTAAACCTTATGCATGCAATAGACAAATTAACCGAACAATCATCCACACATGCAAAAAAATAACACCAGTATTTTTATCTTGGAAACCCTGACTAAGGGTAAAAACCACAGTATAAATTAGCACCCATGAATATTTACACTCTTCTAGATTGTGCCCTGTTAAAGGCCTAGCCCTGTTAGGAGCTTACAATGATGCCTGGTTAGGAGAAGACCTAGTTATGAATCACCCAGTTAAGGAATTTACCTCTGGCCATATTAGGAGCTTTACCATGTTAGGAGTAACCTTGTTAAAGGATTTAAACCCTAGTTAAAGAGTCACCTAGTTAAAGGATTAACAAATCAGACTTGTTAAAGTCTACCCTACTACTCTTCAATCAATCATAACTTTCTCCATATTTGTTCCAATATTAACATCAATCATAGAAACATTAAATACTGAACATTTAACATCCATTTGGAAAACCTTAAATTATTATTTTTAACCACTTCTCCATATTCAGTCAGTTTGTTTATGAAAACCCACTTTGTACCAATCACATTCTTGTTTATTGGTCTAGGAACAAGTGCCTATGTGTCATTCTTCTCAATATGATCAAGCTCTTATCCCATATATTTTATCCAATCATCATTCTTCAAAGCTTCCTTCACAGTTTTAGGCTCAAAATTTGAAATCAAACAAGTATTCTCTCTGATTCTTCTTCTTGTCTGCACTCCAACATCTTTATCATGATTGATCTGATTAGTAGAATGATTCAATTTCACATACCTTGGAATAAAAGGTTCAGGTCTAGGTTTTTCTTCTTCTTGTTCCACTGGTTGAACCACTTCATCCTCATTGTTCTATTCAACAATTTCTTGCACTTTAGGTTGCATATACACAATCTCATGTACATTCTCTAATTATTTCTTGATAGATTCATTAGATATCTCTGGAAATGCATCTACCTTGACATTTACACTTTCAACCATCTTGTCAGTCCTTTTATTGAAATACTTATAGGCCTTACTTTTGGTAGAATATCCCAACAAAATACCTTCATCACTCTTAGGATCAAAATTTCCAGTGAAATAATCTCGCTTGATATAACATCTACTACCAAAAAATTTGAAATAATTAACACTAGGTGTGTGACCATACCACAATTCATAAGTTGTCTTATTGGTTCCTTTCTTTACTTGTATTCAGTTCATTGTGTAGACAGCAGTGCTAAAATATTCTCTCCAATATTACTTAGGTATGTCACCTTGAATCATCATTGTCGTGGTAGCATCAACTATAGTTTTGTTCCTTCTTTCTGTAATTCCATTTTTTTGAGGATTCCTTGGTGTTGACATCTGTCTCTTGATTCTTTTTTGTTTACAATACTCAATGAAATCCCATGAAGTGAACTCTCCTCCTTTGTCTAATCTTAAACACTTCCAGCTCTTACCTATTTCAATCTCAACAAGTTCCTTGAACACTTTGAACTTATATAAAGCTTTATATTTATCCTTAAAAAATGTCACCCACATCATTCTTGAATAGTCATCAATAAAAAACATTAAATACTTATCACCATGATAAATCTTTGATCTCACAGGACCACAAAGATCAGTATGACCTAAATCCAATATATTTTCAAAATAAAAAAACATACTAGTGAAAGTAGAACAAATCATCTTACCCAACTGACACTCCTTTCATATTACATTGTCTAGTTTCATAAGTTGTAGCAATCCCCTAACATCATTTGACTTACTAACCTTCTATTCCACAACCAAATATCTTCAACCTGTTGGAAAGTGACAATGCAAGCAATTGTTATTTTGTCATTGTTGTCAAACCTTAACTGGTGAGACTATTGTTATCTGTTTGGGTAGCATATCTATTGGTGATGAAGAAGATTTAACAAGAATACCAAGTGAATGGTTGATTTAAGGCAAATAAAAGGGTACTTGATCAGTTGGCACTCTGGCAAAGTAATTAGTTGTTTATCTTTCAAAGACAGTTTTTCTAGTTGTTTTGTGCCGAGCAAGTTTGGCTTGTGCTGAGAAAAGTTGCTTGTGCCGAGAAAAGTTGTTTGTGCCAAGAAATTTTTTTTGTGATGAGCAAGTTTGTTCAGTACCAAGCACCAGTGAAATTGCCAAGTGAAAACAGTGATGTTGACTGACTTACAGTAATTGGATTAATGATGAGATTTGAGATCTCTGGCCGACTTAGTTAATTTTATTGGGATATGTAATGTTAATTAAAGATTGATCCACATGATTTAATGTATGGGTAACCGTAATTAATTCATGGTTTCAAGATTTAATTAGAGACTACTTTGGAGAAGTAAATGTAATGTAAATGATGGGATGATTTGTTGGATCTGACCTAACCTAAGATCTACGATCTTGATTAAGCAGAAAAAGATTTATCTGACCTAGATAGAGAGGTATATGATAACCTCAGGGGGTTATTTATTATGTGTGGAAGTGGATGGATGTATGCAAGAGGTTTGCATAGTTTATTTACTGATTGGTGTGATATATCAGAGAAGGCTGAATACAGAAGCATAGAGTTGCATGTGTGATTGCTTGACGGATTTCCAAGCAGATCAGAAGATTGGAATGACAATGCAGGCCATCTGGTAAGTTAGCATCAGAGCTGTAATTGGATCTAAATTCACAAAGTAAGTTGTATGTATCAAATTACAACTTCTGATTACTTTCTAACCATCGTATCAGTTAAAATCCTTTAACAAGGTTGACTTAACAGCCATTTGTATAAATCCTCTAACAAGGTGACATTCAGGTGGAATGTTCTAAGTCCTATAACAAGGCCACTCTTGACAGGGTGATTAAATCCTTTAACTAGGTCACACCTAACAATGTGTTATTGTAACCTTTAATAGGGTTGGCTCCTCACAGAGCTCACTTCAGAAGAGTGAAAACTTGGTAGCATGTTACTGGTGGTTTTTCCCATATTGGGTTTCCACATTAAATACTTGTGTCAACTTGTGTGAATGCTTATGGTTTGTTTTAATATTATATTTCTACAAGCTAATTTCATTAGACAGTAAACTGCATGATTAAAGTTGTTGACATATGCTATTGTTGCCGAGTAGATCTGAAATATAGAAAGTTTTATTTGCTACATCTAGACTTGAGGATAATTGATTCACCCCTCCCCTCTCAGTTATTCTAAATTCATTCTAACACAACCTTGGCAACCAAACACCTATTAACAGTAGTATTCAGATGGAATAATTTAGCTTTAGTTTCTTTCCCAGTAGCAATCAGATCTCCTGAGATTCCATATACCCTGCACATACCTCCTTTGAAATCTAAATTATAACCTTTGTTATTCACCTGACCAACACTCAACAAGTTATATGTAAGACCTTAAACCCAATAAACATCATCAATATTGATTTTACCATTCATAGAGATTTAGCCTTTACCTCTTACCATGTAGGGTGTATTGTTTTGAAACCTGACCACACCACCATCAAATTCATCTGTCTTTATGAACTTACTTTTCTCACTGGTCATGTGATGGGAACACCCACTATCAATGACCCATACATTACCATGTTCCGTGTGAGAGACCAATGCCTTCTCATCTTTATAATTTTCTTCTTTGATTACAACAAACACTACTTCTTCATCATTGTCATTAGGTTCTTCATTAGTCATATCTTCCTCTATTGCAACATAACATTATTTATTTCATTTTTCCTTGAATATTTTAATCTTATCTTTATGTTCACCATTAGGACACCTGGAAGAAAAATTTCCTATCTTGTTACATGAAAAAAATTTCAAAGGTATATTTCCTTTATACTTACCAATCCCTCTAGGTAGTCTTCTTGCAAGTAATGCTTCAAGTTCTTCTTGCTTCTTTTCTTCATCCAAGATAGATTAAAGTAACCTAGAATAAATTTCATGACTTACTTGTTTTCCCTTCTTCTTGAATGCTAATGAAAAAGAGGTGTTAAAGGCTTATTCAACTTTAGGCATACTGTTAGCATAGTTACTTAATTCAAAAGCAGTGAGCTTACCAATCAATCAATCAATCAACATAAACAATATAAAATGTTCTCAATTCTTGTATAGCAGAAAGTATAATGGAATAAGCAGGTAGCAAGGTTCTCAACATTTTCCTTACCACATCACCTTCTTCAATGCTACCATCGACATCTTTGATAGAATGAACTACTTCATTTATACTTTGACCATATTGAGAAATGTTCTCACCTTCCAACATTTTCATGTCATCATATTTTCCCTTCAAGCTTTCTATCCTATATTTTTTCACATCTCTATCTCCACTATACATTAGCTTCAAATTTTCCCAAACATCAAAGGCAGTCTCAACTCCATGAATGTCAACATACTCACTATCAGACAAGGTATTTACAATTTCTTCCAATTCTTGTATGTTCTCCTGTTGCTCCTTCATTTTATCTCCATTAAGAGGCCCATTAGGAACTATATATTTTGTTACCACATGATCCCAGAACTGTGGCCCCATGTCTTTCAGATATATATTTATCCCATCGCTCCATATTGTGTAGTTGTCTCTTGTGAACTTAGGACCTTCCTTCTTCATTATTAGATCTTTTCCTCAAGCTGTTAAGATTTACCACAAAGAGGACCTTTTGGTTCCCAAAAATGCTAAATTAGATTTCCTATAGACTTGCCAATCCAATTCTTGGAAACCCAAGTAATTTGGCCAACTAACAAGTCACAACCAAGGCAAGGTTGGAACTTCTACAATTCTGGCTCTGCAAAACCAAGGTTGGTAGGCCTATACCTTGACTTATCCTTCAAGTTACCAGGCTTTTTATAGTAGATAAGGAACACTTCAACCTTCTCTCTCAAGTATGGCAAGGAACTTGAAAGAAATCTAATTGAAAGTAATATATCATGAACTGTAAACTGAAATACTTTAAGTAATTGAAAGAATATTTATTAAATGTGTATGTAATGTGAAATGAATAGATAGATAAGATATCTTAAAACTATAAACAATGAATTGAATAACTATAATCCAAATAATGATTAGACTAGTGCCTTTTTCTACCATGGGAAATAGAGTCAAGATCATTCCAATCTTATGTTCAACCTCAAAGACAGTTTTACAAGAAAACTTATCACTTCAAAGGTGTTATGGAATGTACATGCAACCTAAAACAAATTCATAGATATTTCAAAAGGGTAATACTTCTCAGATGAAAGACCAATTGACTAAGGCCTCAATCAACAGAATTTAACCATGCAAAATGAGAAAACCAATTGAAAATATAGACTATGAATCAAATAAGAAAGCATGCACATCAAACTATAACTTTGAAGAAGTTCTATTGGTTTATCCGAGGGACTAATTGTAAAATGATAATGAAACTATTACACATGTAAAAGAAAAAAGACTTATCTTTATTAATTTTGAAAAAATAGTACATCCAGGTCCATGTTATACATGTTGATTAAAAACTATCCAAATATGTGAAATTGTATTATATTGTATTCCCCTCTCTTTACATTTTAAATTATGTATATATATGTGTTTGAGTGGTTTTCACACCTTTTTAGGGTGAAAAGACACAACTCTTATTACAAATTATTTTGAAAAAATAATAAACTAACTAAAAAATAACTACCTAACTTTCGGATTTGGCTTTGGTCGAAAATCCAAAAAACCTCATGAAAAGCTAATATTTCTGCTAGAGATAGGAAATTTGATTTCCCAAACTGGGTCATTTTTAGATTTTTAAAATTTGACCATCTTTATCCTCTGTCAAAATCATCTGTGTAGCAGGTCTAAATTCCAACATTTTCTGAAGGCTTCGATTAGTTAGTTCTATTTATTTGTGTCATAAAGCTTCCTTCCTTTGATCTTTTTTTTTATGGAGAAACATGCTTCTTGATAGTGGATTGGGACTTCTAAATTATCAAAAATTAGGGCACCACCAGTGGCTCTTTCTGGGGATGTATGCTCCCTATGAGGATAGCGAGATTCTAGCTATCTCTGGAGAAGCAGACCAAGTATCCACACTTAATCTGATGCAAAGTGAAATTGGGTGGCCCCAGGCCTCCCCCCCCAAAAAAGTGAACACTGCTACTTTCCTCTATCAAACACATAATTCTAATCATGTAATACTTTGGATCTCCCGAATACGATGCCACCATTCTCATGGACAACATTCATTTCTTTATTAGCACACATTGAATTTTGTTTACCCTTAGAAAACTCAGCAGGTGCACTGTAGTCCTTGCTAAATAGAATATCCTCATGCATTTTCTCAACCCTACAAGTAACTAGATTAAACTCTTCTACTTGGATTCCTTTATGTACACAATCTTCCTTATACTCAAGATGTTGTTTCTCTTCACAAAAAGGATTTGGAGATAACTCACATCTAGGAACTTCCTTCTTATCAAGAATTTGATCAGATAGGATACTCGGATAATTTTTAGAACTAATCTTCAACACATTCTCCTCATTATGTATGTTTGATTCCATCTCATCTTCACATGTTTGATACAACTTATGCTCAAAGGATGAAATAATGCATGTCTCACTTTCTAAATACACTTCCCCATACATATTTTGAGTTTCATCATCTTCAAAATGATCACTAGGCTCACTATCTTTATCATGATGTTGATGGACTTGATTTTATATAAAATATTCTTCAAATAATGGATTCAAGGATATAGAGAACTCGGGCATATCTCTATGAGAGCTCTCATCTAATACTTCTTTGTGTTCATATGTTGTATGTTGTTCCATTTCATCTCTGTTATTTGATTCCTAAAATTTATCATCTTCTTCATCTAATACCCCCTGAGTATGTACTGATCCATCAAGTTTCTTATCATGGTGCATTGAGAAAAAAATTTGACCACTCTTCTCAACATTTTTTTTATATTCAATGTCTAGTAAATATGAGATTTCTTCTGTACTGAGAAGATCTTCTTCCTCATGGTCATTGATACCTATTTCCATATACATCTCATCATGTATAGATTCTTCTTAAACTTGATCCAAAATTTCTTCCTCTATGTCATCATTCTTTTCTTCCCTCAATACCTCACATATTTTCTCAAGAAAAACTAATAGTTGAGAATCATGGTAGATTCCTAACTCACAAAGTTTATCCATT
>MU227459.1:4022345-4054619 GCA_018584345.1 Thuja plicata | reverse complement strand
TATATATATATATAACAAGGAATATAGTTATATACATTAAAAAATTAATACCGATGTTATCACCTTAAAATCCTAATAGTGATTTAGGTCAAACAAAGGTCTAGACCAAGATGCAAAGTCCTAATGACAAGGGCACTGACAACTTAACTACTAATGAAGTAAACCCAACTAGCTTCTAGTCAACTCCACTAACTAGGCTTAGCAACAACCTCAACTTAGCAAAAACTTACTAGTTTGGATATTTAGTTATCTCAAGGCTCATGACCATGTTTGCATCACATACCTAGTGATACTTTCCCTCCCTCCTCGGAGGACAATCCTCTCTCGCAACCACTCAGACAAGGAGTTTAGTTAGTCCAAAATCATCATATCAATCATAATACATTTGGAATAAATCAAATTCAACTCTAGATTAAGAGCATAACATAGTATCATTTCTCTTATATCATCTGAACCGCCATTCCATGATAAGCAATAATTATAACCTCTAGGGCATCAAATAAACATAACCACTGTTTTAGGAAAACAAAAAATATAACATATAGGGCATCAAATACACATAACCATTGTTCCATGAAAACCACAATATAACATATAGGGAATCAAATAAACATAACCATTGTTTCATGAAAACCAAAAATATAACATCTAGGGCATCAAATAACCATAACAAGTTTCAGTAGTCAGGAGGGATGTGACACATTATCAATAGTCTTGCTCATTTTTTTCATCCTTGCAACAATAAATTGCCTCCATGACTCAATCCAATATTCCCACATGTGATATTTCTATTCCTTTTTCCCTTGACATCATTCGTGCTTTTATCCCTCAATACATGGAAATACCTCACAATGGTAAAGGTGATCATTTGACTCATGTGAAGACCTTTCAAACATTGTGTAGTGATTTTTATCATGATCATAGGTTCATCACTAATTTTTTTACTAGAACCTTTCAAGATAAAGCATTGTAATGATATTGTTCTTTACCTCCTTATTCCATTGTTTCTTTTCAAAAGATTTCTAATGATTTCATTCAATAGTTTCAAAATAATATTGGTCATAAGATTTCTTTGATTGATTTAATGCATAGTAAACAAGGTGTCAAAGAAAAATTGACTGATTTATTGGTATATTTAAGCATTTGCATGCTCAAATTTCTTATCATTTTTCTAATATTGATGTGTAATGTATCTTCATTGATAATTTACAGAAAGACATTAGTGGTAAGATGTTGATTTCTGAATTCTCCTTCTTCACTCAATTATGTGAAGTGCTTCATAATTATTAGCTTCAAGTGAGTGAATTTGTGAGCATCACTCCAATGACTCTAGTTGATAAGAGTGATGTATCATCCCAACCTTTTCAAAAGTTTCAATAATCTAAGGGTTTCATCAAGATTGGCAATTCCTCAAACAACGTTGATGTACAAGTGGCAGGTACATACAAAGGTGTGGCTCCTTTGTCATCTTATTTTAGACCTTTTCATAATTTTATACCTCTTTCATAGTTTTTGCATAATGTGATGTTGAAGTTAATTAATGTTAATATTTTAACACTTCCATCCATTAAACGAATTGATCCTTCAAATCTAACTCCCAAGATCTTTGATCCCAAATATTTTTGTCAATATTATCGTCAACCTGGGAATGATACTGAAAAGTGTTTCTGTTTGAAATCCATTATCAAGGACCTCATTGATTCTAATTATATATTTGTTGAGGGTGTTAATGATCAAGGAAACAAATTTGTTGCCCCATCCAACCAAAACTTGAAAATTTATACCAATCCTTTATGTTCCCATTCTACCAATACCATTGAGTCTACCCAATCTTTACCTTCTTCCACCACTATTTTTTACCCTCCTACCATTGTGAACTATGATGTTGAGTGTACCAAGGCCAAAAATGTTGTCAGCCTTATTGATCAATCCAAAATTAAACCTAAACTAGAACCATATCTTTGCATTACATTTTCTCCTAAGACTGATGGTCCTCTTTACATAGTTGTGAAGATTAATAATATTCCTTCTCATAACATTCTTATAGATCCTACTTTCATGGTTATGTTATAACTAAAGAATATCTTTACACAAGAAACCAACAGCAAGACTTCTATGACAAATCTGATGTGATGATAAAAAAATTCAATGGTTTCACTTATTTGACCAATGGTTCTGTTGGTTTTTTTTTCTTGCAATCTTCTCTCCTAGATGAGATTCTGAGACCAAGATGTGGGATTAAAAAATTAGGACACAAAATCAACACCCTCAGTAGAAAGGAGACAAGAGAAAGCCAACATTAACAAGGTTCAAAGACGTTCCATACTTTGAGGTCCACATGACTCTGGCAGGTATACCTAATCTGCACACACATAAACCATTGTGAAAAACAATAGCTTGTAGATATATAACTATGGAATAGCTTAAAAACCTATAGGTAACATGTACCTCAATGTTTTTACCGAATCTTATGTAGTATCCCACTTGCATAAAGTATATTTGAAAACCAGACCTACTCTAAATTCCTCCTATAAACATGAAGGGAAAGGATTTTCCTTGATGTATTTGATTAATGGATCCTAAAATACCCCAGATCCCACATAGACAAATGCCTTATCTAATGGGCAATAGAGTCAAACATAACAATGCAAAAGGAAGATTATGAACAAAGAAAGTAGCATAGTCTAATATGTCTAATGCCTTACATCAAACATATCTCATTAATCAAGTTCTACTTGTGGATCCACCAGTGTGGTCAAATATGCAACTACCTATTCAAAGTATTTAACCCTCCCCTTGGAAGAGATCCTGGAATAGACAATACATTAATCAGCATAACACTAAAAGATAAGTTTGAAATATTCTTAATACCTCAAACTCATACATATCTGAAAAAAAATCCCAAATCACAGTTATTCTTTAAATAACTCTATTGCATATCTACAATAGACAAGACCAAAACACCCTTGATGCCTTAATCTATGTTATTCAAAAATCAAAACGGAGACAACTTGATAACAGTATGACAATACTAAAGTTTCATTCATAAAGCTAACTATTACTATTCATTCTCTTCTCTAAAACTAGAAAGAGATCAAGAACGCCCTATATGCAGAGAAAAGGGAAAACATTTACAGAGGAACAACACTTGGAACTTGCCCTAATTTTATTACAAAGAAACTAGAACCCTTATAACAGAGAAAAGAAAGGAACTTATAGAAGAGGGAAACCCTAGAATTGAAATCCATTTGACACATGTCCCTCCATGAAATTTAATTCTGCGCTGAACTTCTTTCCTCCAAATGACTGACTAATCTTTCTTCAAAAGATCCTAAAAACAATATGTTCTTATCCACCAAAACAGACTTGGGAATAGACCCAACATAAAGGTAGTACATACAAGGAAGTGACTAAAGGCTACATAAAATATGCAAATCTGATCAGAAAACTCTCAAATATCACTTCTCATCATAAATGCATTCTGAGCCATCAGATCTTTACCCTAGTAACACTCCATGACTAGATAAATATAACCCAAAAGATCAGATTTATCTATTTATTATCTAGCAGCATGAATCATAGAGCCACCGCTTCAAAACCCTGAGGAAAACATTTTAAATTTCAAAACTCTGATATAATAGTCACACCTGGCATGGAATATACCATCGACAACCCAGACCAAATCTCAATTCATTGTTTTAAATATAGTCGTTGATCTCCTCCTTTAAAGTGACAACATCTGGTGCTTTTGACTTTTCCTCATCAGACTGGACACGCGTCACCCAAGCACGATGCCTTAATGAATATCTTTCTCACATCTCCTGATCAAGGAAAAGTGCATGTCATCCAATCACAACCAACCTACTTGATGCTTTACCTTTCCAAAGTTCTAGACCCACGATCACAGGATGCCACGTATCATTTAGGCGCAATGCCTCAATGAGTATCCTTTGAGTAGCTTATCTTCAAGGAAACATGCCCACCATTAGATCAAAAAGGATCTGCTTGAACTTTAGTGTAACCTTAACCCCATTTTGGCCCCGCCAAGACACGTGTCTCATAGGCACAATGTCGCAAAGGTTTAAACATCGCGCAACTTTTGTTCAAGGCATTACACCTACCATTTGATTGAATTTGATCTGACTTTCCCACATCAATACTGCAACCCTGGCCATGTCCCACCATCTTGCACGCAACACAAAGGCATGAACCCACAATGAATAACCTATGTGCATCTTCTCCTAGCGGCCTCATGTGTATTGTTGGATTAAAGAAGATATGACCGTCCCTTATGTTCTTTGAAAACCTTGATCGTGTCCCACTATGTGCTACGTGGTGCAAAGGTGTAAAGCCACAAAGGATAAAACAACTTGCATCTTTGGATAGCGGCATCATTCCAACCACATGATCAAAATAGATCTGACGTACCAAAAAATCATTAGGCGTTTGATCTCATATGGACACCTGTCAACATGACGTAATCCCATGATGAATAATCATTGTGCAACTTTTGTTTAAGGAATTGTGCCCACCATTAGATCTAAATTGATAGGATCGATGCTTACCTTCCTTTATCTTGACCACTTTCCATGTGTCGCTTAGGCGTGATGCTGTGAAGGAGTAAACATGATGCATCCATTGATCACAGGATCACGCCTGTTGTTCGATTAAAAGAGACTTGCTCGACAATGTAAACCATAAAGTAACTTGGGGGCATTAGAATTATGGAAAAATCAATGCATACCTCGCTAGGACTTATGAGATAGAAATGATGCCCCCCCCCCCCGACGAAGACTTAAATCACATGGGAAAAAACAACTTAAGTGACCCAAAAAGTAACATAAAAATAAAAAGAGCATGGGACACTTAGGGTTTTTTTGTGCAAAAATGAACTAAGGGCTAGAAATTTTTCAATTAGGGCTTAAGAATCAGGCTCAAACATAGTAGAAAGAAGGAGGAAAATCACCACTTCAAACCAAAATTTTTACAGTCCCAACAGTGGCTTTGACTGAGGAAGGTTGATTGCAAAATCAACACTAGATTCCAAATCTTTGAGAAGAGAAGACCAAGGACAAAAACAAAACCCAACGCAAAAACCCTAAAATAGAAAAAACTAGGAATATGTACAAACTTACATTACTTCTCGGCGGAGTTAACTTATCTCTGTCCCTTTATTTCCCTGATTTGAAGGAGTCAAACTAGGCTTGATGGCACTAAGCCATCAACAAAATTTTCATTCAGCTTGCCTTTGTCAAAAACAAAAATTTTTGTTCCCTGCTCTAGAAACAAGATAAAAATGTAGATGTCATCTGCATGATTTAATATGCTGATATATTTCAACATCCTACATAAAACATTGTCAGTATCTCTACCTTGATTCAACATTTGTAAATCAAGCCTTATTTGATAATATTGATCATCATGTGACCAATGCCAATCATGGTCACAGAAAAATTAAGGACCCCTAGACCACCTTTTATCTTTGCTTGCATTGTCACACTTATTAAAAAACATCCTCCAACTGATAAAAACTATAATCATTTTCAGTCTCACAGCTAGAGACATCACACTATATTTTATCACTGGGTTGCATACTCATATTAGAGTTCCCTAAAGAACTTACTTGCAAATTATAGACCTTATGCAAACCATCCTCTTTTTTGTTTGAGGGAGAGCACTCATCCACATATTCACCATGTAGCTACATACTTTGAGTAAATGAAAGACCATCTTGTAATGGTTCAATGAATGATTTAGAATCTGAAACAAATTCACAATCCACATAATTATCCCAATCAATACTCAACATCATGCCAGGAACTTCTTCATCCTTTGAATCTGGAAATGCACTTATTCTTTCTTCATTTGATATATCATATTCAATTTGATTGTGTCCCAGTGACACAAAAGCACAAGGGGAATAAAAAACACACATGTCAAAATCTTGACCATCTGATTCATACTCTTTGTCAAATTCAATGTGTGTTGGGTGGAAGAAATTAGAGCTATCCCTACTTGAATACCTCAAATATTCACAAGTTAGGAACTCAGAAATTTGTTCACTTTGAAGTGAACCATTGTCATCACTTTCACCCACTTCCGATATGCATTTGCAAGCATCATTTTCATTTATCCAATCACTATCTTCTTGTTGAATACACATATCCTCTGCCTCATACTGAGAAGGAGCATCACTTTCATGATTGCAAGAGACAACATCCATATTGGACTCATCTCTGTCATTTTGGTTTCCATCATTCTTAGAATTAGTATCACTAGGCACAACCTCATGTGCAATCTTATATTCAAGAACTTCAAATTATTTTATCCACTTCCTAGCACACTCAATACCTTTTATCTTCACGTAGGTTGGCCAATCAATTGAATCAGGAAAAAAAAGTTCCAAAAACAAATTAGCCAAACTGACCCTTGAGGACATAAAGGAATAAGATACTCCTTTAGTGTAGTAGAAAACCTTTTATAAAAAAGAAGTGGAGATTCTCCCACTGTTCTTCTCATGTGTCTTTGTAGTGACAAAATAACATTTTCTTGAAGCTTTTGTTTTAGCATTTTTATATATGCAAGAACATCTTCAGGATCTGCCAAAGATACTCTAGATCTGAACATATCTCTAGTATATACATGTGAATCATTACTTTGAGAAACATTTTTACTTGTAGCAACACAAGTTCTTTGGATTCACCATGTAACCATAAAATAATACATACTTCCAACTGAAAATACAACTGAATTCTAACCTTGAAGTATGCAAACATCTATCCACACCTTGTTCCTTCTCTTAGTGCCTAGATCACTTAATAAGGAAACATTTTATAACCTTTAAAAATAAAATACCTGGATGTATTATAGTAGCTGCAAAAAATATTGATCTAAAATCACCTCCAAACCACCTTTTAAAATTCTTGGTAGAGTCACCACCTCTTTGCAAAGGACAAATTTGAATTAGTTGAGATCTCTTCACCCCACTCTAACCTTCTTTAAAACCAAAAAACTCACAACACACCCCTATAATAGGGTCTCATATAGATTCCTCCTTTGACTATGCTCTCAGTCATTAGAGCCAAAACATCTGCTTCATCTCCACTGCAAGTCCACCTTTATATCTTTCTCCAAACATGCACACTGGTACAATCAGAGAACTCAGAGTTGCCACTCACCACTTGTGAGATAATATATGTATATCCTTTAGGAACTTGGACTTTTAGACACTATTGCAATGAAAAAACAAACAAACCTTGACTCACTTTATAAGTAAGAGGAATACTTCTTTGTAAAACATGACTCCATAACAACCATATGTTGTTGATGAGTCTTGGTTTGATTCAACAAAGTAAACTTGCTGACAATTATGTTGAAGTTGTTAACTTTGTCTCCCCAATAGAGTCTTCGATTTTGTTAGTGACTCTTGGATAGGTTAAACTTCATCTGAATATTGAATTTGATTAATTTATACTAGAGTCTCCTTGATAAGGTCTACAAGACCTTTTTGTTCTATTTCCCCAACGGAGTTTCCAATTCTGTTGGTTCTTTTTAATCTCCTTTCCTAGATGAGATTCTGAGACCAGGCCGTGGGATTAAAAACCTAGGACACAAACTCAAAACCCTCAGAAAAAAGGAGACAAGACAAATCCAAAATTAACAAGGTTCAAATACCTTCTACACTTTGAGCTCCACATAATTCAGGCGGGTATACCTAATCTACACAGATATAAGCCCTTGTGACAAACAATAGCTTGTAGATATATAACTGTGGAATAGCTTTCAAACTTATAGGTAACATGTAACTCAATGTTTTTACCAAATCTTATGCAGTATCCCACTTGCATAAAGTGTATTTGAAAACCAGACCTACTCTAACTTCCCCCTATAAACATGAAGGGAAAATATTTTCTTTGATGTATTTGATTAATGGATCCCTGAAATACCCCAGATCCCACATAGACCAGTGTCTTATCCAATGGGCAGCAGAATCAAACATAACATTGTAAAAGGAAAATTATGAACAAAGAAAGAAACACAGTCTAATATGTCTAATTCCTTACATCAAACATAACCCATTAATCAAGATCTACTTGTGGATCCACCAGTGTGTTCAAATATGCAACTACCTATTCAAAGTATTTAACCCTCCCCTTGGAAGAGACCTTGGAATAGACAATACATTAATCAACACAACACTGAAAGACAAGTTTGCAATATCCTTAATACCTCAAACTCATACATATCTGAAAATAAATCCCAAATCATAGTTATCCTTTAAATAACTCTATTGCAGATCTATAATAGACAAGATCAAAACACCCTTGATGCCTTAATCTATGTAATTCAGAAACAAAAATGGAGACAACTTGATAACAGTATGACAATACTGAAGTTTCATTCATAAAGCTAACTATTATAATTAATTCTCTTCTCTGAAACTAGAAAGAGATCAAGAACACCCTATACGAAGAGAAAAGGGAAAACATTTACAAAGGAACCACACTTGGAACCTACCTTGATTTTATTACAGAGAAACCGAAACCCCTACAACAGAGAAAAGAAAGACACTTATAGAAGAGGGAAACCCTAGAATTGAAATCCATTTGACATTTGTCCCTCCATGAAATTTGATTATGCACCGACCTTATTTCCTCCAAACGACTAACTGATCTTTCTTCAAAAGATCCTAAAAACAATATGATATGATCTACCAAAACAGACTTGGAAACAAACTCAACATAAAGGTAGAACATACAAGGAAGCGACTAAAGGTTACGTAAAATATGCAAATCTGATCAAAAAACCCTCAAATATCACTTCTCATCATAATTTAATTCTAAGACATCAAATATTTACCCTAGCAACACTCCACGACTGGATAAATATAACCCACAAGATCAAATTTATCTATTTATTATCTAGCAACATGAAACGCAGAGCCACCACTTCAAAAACCTGAGGAAAACATGTTAAAATTCAAAAATATGATATAAGGTCACACCTGGCATAGATAATACCATCGATGACCCAGATAAAATATCAAATCTATGTTTAAAACATATTCGTCGATCTCCTCCTTTAAAGTGACAACATCTAGCACTTTTGAATTTTCCTCATCGGACTTGACACACGTCACCCAGGTGCGATGCCTTAATGAATATCTTTCTCACATCTCTTGATCAAGTAAAAGAGCCTATCATCCGATCAAAACAAACTTGCTTGACACTTTACCTTTCCAAAGTTCCAGACCCACGATCACAGGATGCCACGTGTCAATCAGGCATAATGCCTCAATGAGTATCCTTTGGGGAACTTATCTTCAAGGAAACACACCCATTGTTAGATAAAAAAGGATCTACATGAACTTTAGTTTAACCTTAACCCCAGTCTGGCCCCACCATAGACATGTGCCTCATAGGCACAATGCCGTAAAGGTTTAAACATCAAGCAACTTTAGTTCAAGGAATTATGCCTACTGTTTGATTGAATCTGATCTGACGGTATCACATCAATACTACAACCTTGACTATGTCCCACCATCTTCCATGTGGTGCAAAGGTGTGAAACCACAATGAATAACCTCTGTGCAACTTCACCTAGCGGCATCACACCTATAGTTGGATAAAAGAAGATCTGATCGTCCCACCATGTACTACGTGGTGCAAAGGCGTAAACCTTTGAAGGATAAACATATTTCATCTTTTGATAGCGTCATCACACCAACCACACGATCAAAATAGATCTGACATACGACAACCTCCTTAGGCCTTTGATCTCAGATGGACACCTGTCAACACAACACAATCCTGCAATGAATAATCATTGTACAACTTATGTTTAAGGGATTGCGCCCATTGTTAGATCTAAACTGGTAAGCTCTATGCTTACCTTCCTTTAGCCCAACCACTTTCCACGTGTCACTCAGGTGCAATGTCATGAAGGAGTAAATAGGCTACATCTTTTTATCATGAGATCACGCCCACCGTTTGATTAAATGAGACTTGCTCAACAGATGCAAACCATAAAGTAACTCGGGGAAATTAGACAAAGGGAAAAATTAATGCATACCCCACAAGGACTTAGGAGATAGAAAGGATGCCCCCCCAACGATGACTTAAAGCACATGGGAAAAATCAACTTAAGTGACACAAAAAGTAACATGAAAATAGAAAGAGCATGGGACACTTAGGTTTTTTTTTGGATAAAATGAACCAAGGTCTAGAAATTTTACAATTAGGGGTTAAGAATCAGGCTCAAACTTAGCAGAAACAAGGAGGAAAAGTACCACTTAAAACAAAAAAAATTTACAGTCCCAACAAGTTCCATTAATTTTCCCATAAAATTTAGTAACAAAATATTAGATGACACCTTTTTTGTCATCCTAAATTTTGATTAGTTTCAAGTTAGTCTCGGTCTTCCTTCGCTCACTTCCATGAAAGCTATAGTCTCTTCTATTCATAATTGATTTAAATTTCCCCATGATGGATAAACTATCATGATTAACCATAGTCTCTATCAAGCTTTAGCTAATTGAGGTAACTTTGACCTTGAAATCTTTTGGCCTTCCATGTCTCAATCAGTACAACCTTGCAAAAACAATCTCTTCCTATCCTATATAAAATTCAAAATCCAAAATATTTGTGAACTTAACAATCCTAAGCTTGTTCCATATCCTTTCCTTGGATGTGGAATTATTCCTACACCTTTTGTACCTCCTATTTATACTTCAGTTCCACCTCCTATATCTTATAAACACTTTGCAACTATTATCTAACAACCTAGTGTGGTGCCTTCTATTCTTGCTCCTAGATAAGAAAAAAGTCTTGATGTTGATAAGAAAAGGACTCGATGTTGATTGATCCTAAACCAACTCAAATCTCAAACAAAACCAAACATAACCATTGTGCTCATGATCATCACTGTAAACATCATGCTAGAGATTGTGAGCATACTTCCCAAAACCTTTCCTCCCATAAGATACCTTATAATTCTTTGATACCCTCGTGATGATTTCAATGTTTCTAATGCAAATGATGGTCATGCTAGTATGTACGGGCTTATTGATATTAATCATGATTTATAAGATAGATTTTCAAAACAATTATCTCTTGTTACTAGTGACAATCAAAGTGACTCATCCTTCGAGCATGGTCATTGTTTGGAGCTAGCTATTGTTCCATCTATTGTGCTTGATATTACTTTTCTTGTGTGTTTCCCACCTTCCCTAAAAATATAGACTAGGTGGGGGGCATGCAATATGTTTGAATAGATCCTCTTGTATCATGGAGTCTTGTGTGTTTGTCTATTATAATATGCTTCCCTCATGATGTTCTACTTGTTATATGTTTTGTTTAGATTTCTTCATATGACCCATGTTTCTCTGTTGGTGCAAGGTGATAAAGAAATTGACCCATTGTGAAATTCCTATATTTTTATCTTATTTCTTCTATATGTCGTATACATATTATGTCATATCATAAATGTTCTTTTGTGTTGTCTAATTGGGGATGATGCAGAGAGGTAGCTACTATTCTTTTTGGTCTCTACAATGTCAGCCAAAAAAGACTCTTCTTTGTACTTTTTACGTGGTCTTGTTCCATTATGTTCATAGTTCTTCTACCTTTCGGGAATGATGACATTTAATTTTGATATAATTATTGATATACGTGAGTTATCATATGATCATACTAACCCTAGAGTTATTTGATCCCTTTCATGCTTTCTTTTTTTGTGTGTTTCATTTTCCTTGGTTTGTCCTTCCTTGGGGGAATCTCATAGTGGAAATATCTCTTGTGGGAGCATGTATGCTCCATTAAATCTATTGCTTCCATAAAGGCATTTGCAATCACTTTAACATGGGGGCATACACTCCACTCCTTGTTTCACATTTTGCACACACAGACACAACGATTCAATGCAATCTCTTATGTAGATGGCTAACAAGATAATGCTTTCCTTACATTCATCTTTGCATTATCATGCCTTGTGCATTAATTAGTGGATCCTAAGACTGATCCTTCTTGAATTTGGTCCTTAGACTGCCTTCTTCCAATTGGTCCTTTGACTAACCACATTTTTGGATCCCTTAATGGAGACAAGCTTTCCTTAAGGATTGATTCACTTTGTTTCAATGGGTTGACTAGCATAACACATCTTTCTAGACAATCAATTTCATATTTTGCAATGGTTCTTTCTCTTTGCATGATCCATAGTAAGGAAATATCTTACTGGGCTCTCTCTCTCTCTCTCTCCCTCTCTCTCTCCCTCTCTCTCTCTCTCTCTCTCTCTCTCTCTCTCTCTCTCTCTCTCTCTCTCTCTCTCTCTCTCTCTCTCTCTCTCTCTCTCTCTCTCTCTCAAGTGTTTCCTCTCTTATTTTGCTTTTGGATTCGATGAGGACCTTATTCACTTGGGGGCTTGGTGTTTCCTTGTCTCCTTAAACTTGATAAAATATCTCCAATGCATTGATCTACTTTACCATGAGCATGAGGTTGTCTCACACTACCGCTAAAGTGGGGGCTAAATATACTATCCTAAAAACTTAACACCCATAATTGGATGATCTATTAAGCCCCATTTTAGTGATTTCAAGATTTAATGTCCATTGTTCTTGATCTAACTACCTATTTCTATTTAATATGACATCTACCCCATCTTCCTGACACCCCATTCAAATTTGGGCTCATTCTCCTAGGTACCAAATTCCCATGACATTATGTTCCTAGGAAAATAATGACCAAGTCATTGTGTCCTCCCATAAAGGGGCCCAAATTCAAATTGGGGTCCCGTTGTACTGTTTTGGTAGGAAATTAGGTCACGTGGTCGACTTGGCTTAATTTTGAATCTCAAAATGTGTGAGAGGTATATAAACACCCCATCTCTCCTCATTTTAGCATCCATTATTAAGATCCAAGATTATCAATCACATCCACACTCAAGCATTTAGCAATCAAGGTTAATTCAATATTTGAAGGCAAGCATCCAAGATCTAGCATTCTTCAAGCTTCCAAGGAAATCTTCTCCATCGAAGAAAAATTCTCTCCTACAATGGCCAAGTACATGATTTCTCAATAAAGAAAGAAGATCTTTGTTCATCTACATGAATTCGTCGTTCATAACAAGTGTTCAATCAAGCATAAAAACATTGAAGATATAGGAGTGACATTCATAAATCCATGCATTTGTGAAGGCATCCTTGATTCACAGTCAACATTAAACTATAATCCAAGCAACATACATGCATCTTCATAAATATGAGCAATTTCTACATCTATTTATAAAGGTATATTCATTTACAAGGCAGATTTAGTATTTACCTTTACATTCATATAGTTTCCCTTTATGCAATTTCATTTGATTTTAAAGGTTGATTCCTAAACATGGGTTTGAACAAGGAAAACCCCCTTCCACAACCTTTTCCCCATTTTTGTGTGTGTAGGAACAAGTATTACAAGTACCAGAACTTAATTCGGAAGGTTTGGGCTCTATCGAAGTGTCTGTGAATATTTTAGGCAAAATAACTAGGAACACAATGAGAACCACATTTTGTACTTGGGAAAACAGTGGGAACTGCATTCTAGACCATACAAAATCAGCTCAAATTTGGATCACAAGTTGGTATCGTTCCCTAATTTCAATTTCAAGTCATTACAGGTTGTTTATGTTTTTTGTTTGTCTGTATTTCCCAAAACTAGTTGTGTTTTCTTGTTTATCCTTCTATTTTGCATTATCATATCACATCCCCTCAAATCCAATCATCCTAATACATTGTTAGGGAGGGACCATTGACCCGGTCAATGCTTAAGTCCTAGTTGAACCTATTGGGTCATCTTCCTTCTGAATGTACATTAGAAAATTAGATCTACCATTTGCTTCCTTTTCCCTATTATACAAATAATATGATGGAAGATTGGGATGTCGATAATTCCATTCCATAATGAGTCACACTTGCTAAGAAATTTTTTAGGGATAAGTCCCCACCAAAATGGATGAAATAGAGTAGGGCAGCGAATAAAGACAATTTGACCTAGTTCTTCTGGGAAAACACTAGAAGCCAGTTAAGCTTCATGACGAGTTTGATAGAGTTGAGATGTTTGCACCATGGGATGAAGTTTGTCTCATGGTTTTAAAATTTGCACCTTAGAGAGTAGATTCAAAGTCTATTACTATTATCATCTACCTTTGTTAAACTACTTTTGTCACCATGCTTTGATTACCTTTTCATTTTTTTTTTCTTTTGATATCACTTTGAAATCTAGTTAAAGATGTTGAAGGGGTAGAGACCTAGGATAAGAAGCCTATACCTCTCTATCAAGGACTTATGTTTCACCTATATAATTTTCATCTTTCCCTATATCCTCCTAAGAAAATTATTCTAAAAGAAGTCCGATGCTTTGATTCTCAAGGAAGGCCCTACAGAAGATGTGGAGGAAAGACTATTGCACTAGAGGTGGAGGCCCTAAAGAAGAAAGTGTCGAAGATGGAGAAAAAGATGATCAACATATACAAGTTCAACCTACAAGTGATGCATTTCTTGGCCACATATATATGTGCCTAATGCAAAACAAGGTGCTAGGAAAGAATGCTAACGAAGAAGGAAACTATAAGGAGTTTTTTAAGTATCTTGTTGATGACTGGAGAAATGTGCTCACTTAGCCATTCGATGGTTGGTTTTAGATATTTTTGTTTTCTTATGTGCTTTTAAGACTATTGATTATTTTACTTTTAATTTTTGTTAAGACTCTTAAACTATTTTGTTTTTAGGTTGAACTATTGTTAGTGTGTTGTTAATGCTTGGTTGATAACCTATTTATGTTACCTTTGGGCTATTAGTGTAAAGGGCCAACACCCTAGTTTTTCTACTTACAATATTAAAAAACATTGTCCAATTTTATAATCTATAATATCTAAAAATTCATGTATAACTGATGTATTAGCTTTGCTAATTTGAACAACACTAAAACTAGATCTCAAAATCTATGACATGGATCATACCAAAAACCCTCAATGCTGCACTAGTCAAGACAAAACACCATCAAAAGTATTAAGTTGCAATGTTGCTATATCTAATAAGGAATACTAAGAATCTGACCAATCCTTAGTGACCAATATGAGTAGTCTCTAGGCATCACATCTAGTGCAACCTTACGAAAAATTAAAATCAAACTAAATATAGGTACAATGCCCTACAATCTCTCAATGTTGTAGTTAATTTACAAAAAATACAAAGCCAAAATATATGTTGATAATAAATATTTGATTGTCAAACAACCAAATTTATTAGATATATTAAAACTCAATAAACAAGAGACACAAGTAGGTGCTCTAATCCTCAAAAGACAATTGATTTTAATCATTATAAATAATATGCAAGAACTACAACAGGTTTGACTAACAAAGATATTAGTGTTTAAGAAAAGTATACACTACCTCAAAAACTCATCCACCAACAAATTTGGTATTTAGATACTAAATGTTTTATCCTCAACCATAAACAAAAACTTGATATTTAGGTACTAATATTTTTATCCTTGTAATTTAAGTGGAAATGAGGTGTTCACTAGTTTATGCATGCAAACTAGGAACTAGGCCTATTTCTTGTTTGATTACATTAAGGAGAGTGGATCCACTTGGCTCAACCTCAAATCTGATTGAAAAGGATTGGGCACAAGGTGAATCCAGTCACTCCTTGTTTGAGTTGAAAATGACTATAAAAATATGTGAATTAAATACTAATTTAGGGCCAAAGATGAGAAATTGAGATTTTTAACATGCATGAAAAATCTCGTAATAGATATGCAAACAAGGATTATATATTTGTAAAGAGTAGATGAAGAGGAACTTGTGTCTAAAATTTGGGTTGAAACTAGGAGGTCATTGTTGCCTTGGGTGTCCTTGACCCACAAAGTGAATTTATGGGCACTAAACTAAATGGGACCCTGAGACCTCGTACTTGCTTCCTGCCTAATCTCAGGCCAAACTAGAAGGTCAATGCCACCCAAGCACACTTGACCAGGTGCTTTCAAATTTTTTTTGGAGTGGAGCTTTGTCTCCATCTCCATATCACTTCTCCGTCTTTGGTCTTTTTGGGAAGCCTGTAGCTAGACCTAGATCTACACACCAGAGGAGAAAGGTGGTGTTTGGGGCTGTGTAGGGGTATCCCTTAGTCAAACCCTATGTTAGGATTTAATACTACACCAATGATGAATTAAAATATAATTTTGAATTAAAATGCTCGAATGGAAATGCTCAATTGAAATGATTATATCTCCAATTGATGATGCAATGTCCTTAAGATAATTCCTCCACATGTAGATGCAATAACATGATATAAAACCATAATGAAATCATACTTGAAATATAATTGAAGATATCTTGATGTAGCTTGTTGCTTCTTGAATCATATCTACTTTTGAAGAAGAATAATTGCTCATTAATTGGAATGCAAATGATGTCTTGTACGTTGTGATGATATGATGAAATGGATTTGGAGGGATGTTTTATATAGGGATTTTAAAGTAAAAACACCTTTTGACTGACTTAGAATTACCATATTTTCACCTTGACAATAGTTTTAAAAAGGGCAGGACCGACATAATATCCTCCCAAAACTTTGGCCAAAAAGCATCTCTCAATGGTGTTTGAGGCACCATTGACCCAACTAAATTGGCCTAGATTTTTAGGTATGTGAGATAACAGGGTCTAGATGCCCAAAATAAGTTTTTATGGAAAGATATAATGTCTAAGTGTGGGAAACATGTCTTTAAATTTTAGATGGGGTAGGATTTATAATAAATTAAAATGAGAAAATTTAAAGGGCAATACCTAGAATACGAACCCAAAAAAAAGTGATGTATTAGAGCACAATATGACTCATAATATTAATTTAAATCAATGAAAGGTCCTATAATACATAGAGAAATAATAAACACTAAAGTGAGTGCTAGGAGAGTGTGAAATTGGACACCCTAATTAAAAGTGTACAATTTACGATGCTACAATCCTCAATCATAAACAAAACTTGAAATCTGATCTTTCACAACTCAAAAATTCAAAATGAGAGTGAAGAATTATTACATATAACCTTCTTTAAAGAGAATCATGCTAAAAGTGAAAGAAGTAATGATGGGTGACCATGCAGAACTCTATGGTTAAGTGTGCTTGAGTTGAAGTAGTACTAGAAGGGTTGACCTCTCGAGAAGGCTCAATACTCCACCTCTATGAACATCGGCACAATCTATGGGGCGACTAAAATGCACCGTCATAGTGTATAAATATAGTAGACTTTAAAAAAAAACATTATAAACAGGTGCATTCTGGTTGCTCTATAGCCAAGAGTATGAACATCACCTAAATGCAATGAATACCAAGTGTACCATTCATTCTCATGAAAAATAGTTTCTTATAAACTACTACTTATGAAACATGAATCAATAAATTTAACTTTATCTGTAAATCTAGACAACTGAATTCTGATAACAATAGGTGACTTGCCATTGTTTTGAATGCCTGCGAAAGCAGATGATGACCCATATGCCTTTACCAACGTACACTTTTCCACAGTGACCAACCCACAGAAGTACCCAATCAAGACAGTCTTCAAACGGTCTTGAATGCCCACAGTTAAATGTACAAACTGTTCCCTCAAGGTGGTGACAGGGAATTCAGTTTACATTGGTATAAAACAGTTTGTGTCAGGATTTTAATTTACACACTGGTATAAACACAGAGGTTTACAAGCATGCTTTATTAACCCATTGACCAAACATCTGTACCCTGAAATACTTCAGCAAACGGACATAAAAGAATTTGGTGAAGAGGCACAAATAACTGTTGTACGGGAAGATGTAAACCCACCATGTGAATTTTTATCCTATACTCAGTTCTGCAGTGGCCCAATTATGTGTTTTATATAGATCGACTTCATAATAGTTCTGTTATGATCTTCAAACTACGGCTCTCTAACGATGACAGCAAAGTCTTAATCTTCTGATCTTTATGACAGTTTCACATAGGGAACTTCTGTGGTAGTATAAAGAGGAATAAACACATACGACAATTATGTACATAATAAGGTACAATGGTAAACTGTTATCCTTACAAGCTTCTAGGTGATTAGCACTACTTAATGTAGGAAGGTTGCATGGTCATCTAAATAGACATACTTTTTGGCCAAACATTAGGGTATAGATGAGGCTTGTTCTCAAGCCCAGTACCTTGAGATGGACTAGAGGAATGACCCATCTTTCAATTAAAATCTTCCAAAATAAGCAAAGGTGGAAAAAATAAAATGGTAATGTAAGAGTTTAATGATGTAGTTACTTGAAATTAAGGAGTATTCTCATTTGTATTATAATGTAAATGGTTGTATAGGTGAGATTTGTTGGAGGGTGTATCTTATAATAGCAGTGCATCATTTAAGAAGTATTTTCATATGATTATGATGTTGATGGTCGTATAGGTGAGACTTGTTGGAAGGTGTCATTTACAATAGTAATATAAGAGTTCAATTATGCAGCTACTTGAAATTAAGAAGTATTTTCATGCGTAAACATGATGTTGATGGTCATATATGTTGATGATCATATAGGCGATACTTGTTGGAGGTTGTATCTTAAATTGTAATAAATTTCAAGAACAAGAGATGGAATTATTTATTGTAGCTCAATCCACAAACGTGTGTTTTAGTAATAATGGAATCATGTAAACGTGAATTTAATGAATTTTTTAAAATCAAAATTCAAATTAATAAGATTATAGTAAAAATGTTGGTTTTGTTTTAGTACTTAAGAAAATTTGACCATAATGTTTTAGTAGATATAATAGGATTAGAACCATATCATAATTTACTATTGATTTTGTCTAGATTGGGTGAAACAATGAGTGGAAATAAAAGAAAAATTAATGCAAGTTCAATTTAGGATGAACATTTGATTTATTGTGTTGTGGTAGATTATAATGCATCTTTGATAATTGTGTTGTAGTTGTTGGTAGCATGTGTAGTATTTAAGTTAGAGATTATATGTTCATCATAATTGTTAATAAGGGAAAGGATCCACAATGGTTGTGATAACAGTTGTTGATTTAATAGCCACATTTATTGATTTAATATCTAATATTTTTGACAATATTGCACCTATAGAACTTTGTGACTTAAAAGTTATTATTGTTGATGATGACTAGCCATAATTGAATAAAATGTATCTCTTAGTTCTAAAAGGAAACCAATCATGTGATGTCACATCAATTGCACAAGTATAGTCTCTCTTTTGCATGACCATTAGTCACACTCTTTTTTGGGCAGTTTTAGACACCTTGGCAAAAAGCATACCGATGTGGCATTATATTTGATGATGTGGCCTTAAAATCTTAGTTATAAGAAGAGGATTTGCCAAGTAATTTGTTGTTAAAAATTGGGAGTGATTTGAAATTTCTACGTAGGATTTTGAGAAGGGCGAAGTTAGGGTGCTCGACTACCGGGTCTGCTCATGTAAATGGAATTCGGTCAAGAGTAAGGAAAGTAAATCATTTGAAGCATGAAGAAAAGTAAAAATATCCTTTAGATATCTAAGATAATATATTGTTACATAATCTACAAGTGTTCGCTATAATGATCTAATAATACAATAAAATGATCGTAAATTTATTAGATCTATTTAGTATAAATAAGTACTAGAAAGATTAATGTATCCCTATATTTGAATTTTGGTGTTGTTGGAGGCTTGTAAAAATATGACAAGTGTTGAAGGAAGATTTCTAGGGACCTATGAGAAATTATAGAACTTTGTTAAATACTCTTGTCTAGAAAGGGAGCATTATGTCGAAGATGGGTACTTGTGTCCAAGATGTGAACTCATGTCTAGAGAAGGTGATCATGTATATAATTTTATTACCTTATTTTACTAACCTCTATTCGTTATGAAAATTCTAGATGTGAGTCTAATTACTAAAATATTGTCTCTTACATTTTAAAGGAGAAAAATGACTAAATCTATATATGTGTTTACATCAATCAATCCCCAAATAAACTCCAATTCCTTCCTCCAAGGAATCCTATTCTACAATAAATGAGATAAAAAAATTTAGGAATATCAAGGATAGGGTGTGAGATGATTACCTCGTTGAGTTTACTCAAATCTTCTTGAGTTATCTATCCACATGGAAACTCATTTCCTCATCATGTTGTTTGAAGGTGTTTCTAGCAATGAAGATACATTAACAAAAATTATATGATAGTGATAGACTGCAAAAAAATCCTCTAATCTATGCCAATGTGTTAGGGACAACCTAATCTAGAATGGCTTGGATCTTCAAAAGATCCACATGAATGCCCCAAGTACTACTACAATGGGCCAAGTGTAAAATTTTTGTCACCCCACACATGCATTTGGTTTCTTTTATAAATAGAACTTGTTGCTCAAGTATCTCAATGACCATACCAAAATAAATTCCCTTAATTGATTGTTGAATGTCATATTTGTGCATGACTAGAAGATAGTACGTGGATTTTTTGGGCCAAAGGGTATGAATGTAAATTTAAAATTGTCAAAATGACATTGAGGGCTTTATTTTTCATATGTTCACTCCTTAAACCTATATTTGATCGTAGCCAAATCTCAAGTCAATCTTTGCAAAATAAACAACTCCACATTAACGATAAAATTACAGAGTGATATATAATAAAACATTTATATAAATATAAAAATAAAAAGTAACAGAAAACATGTGTAGATCCAAATATACATGCTTCATCTAATATGTGCTACATCCATTGAGAAACAACAAGAATTTCCTTTTATATATCCAATAAAATGAATAGATACAACATACACAAAATTGTTGTAACTTCCTATTTTATCTCATAGTTTCCACATACTAGAATACAATCCAAATGTAACTAGTACTCTATATAATTCATCAATCAACACATTAACCCTAGGAGTGGACAGCTTGTGTTTTTATGTTTTTCTTATTCAAACACTTTTATTTAATAAATATGTACACAATGTTGTCCTTTTTCTTTAGAAGGCCCACAAATGAAGCGAATAGGTTAAAACTAGGGTTGATGTGGCCCATTTACAAGAGTTCCTAATTAATTTTTCTATCTCCCCCTTGCATATCCTTAGTTGGTAATAAAGACATACCATGAATGGTTTAAATGAATTATGAGAAAAAAATACTTATAGTTTATTAAAATATGTAAGGTTGATAGATTTCAAATTATGTATCATTTTTCATATCTAAATATTGTCTTATATCATTATTTTTTATTAGTTTTACTTTAAAGATTGAGTTTCATATATTTTTTACTAAGTTAAAATGGTTGAAAAATATTTTTTTATTAATTGAAATCACATTGTGTGTACACACAAAAAATTCAAACAAATAGGCATCATGTCCATTTATGTGTCCTTCATTTACATATAAGATTATTTTTACTTCATATTCGATTGGTTGGAATGACAAATCTTTTTTTTTCCAACACACTAACAATGCTTGGTTTGGAACAACTAATTTTCACCAAATTAATTTGAAATTATTCAAAAAAATACAAGTCCATAAATTACATTCAATGCAAATTGTACCCACCCTTTTAAAAAAAAATGCAAATAACTTTTCAATTTGTTACATGAATTTACTTGAACTTTTTATTTAGTATTTTCATTACCACTTAAAGATATTGTTTGATCAGTGACAATTTCGCACTTATTGTGGAAGTTACAACAGACTTGATTATTATATATCCTAGGAGTGATTTATTGATACAATAAATGAATCTAAGATAGTTTAATCAAGCTAGCACTCGAAAACTTCGATAAATATCATACACTAATTCTCAAAGTTTAGTGAACTTAATTATATATGAACTAAATGTAAAAAAAAAAGATAGAAATAATAACAATAAGATAAATCCAAAAAAATAATTTTGTTTTTTAATATTTAAAACAATTCACTTGCTGGGTTTATCCACATATGAATTCTCATTACATTGACAAAATTACTTTTTGCTTATATATTTTAGTCATTCATAATCCTCAACTCAAGCAAAAATCATGTTTGTATAGTGCTTTGCAATTTCCTATGCAATTTGTATTGGTGGTCGATTCTTATAGTACGTCATCACCTTTTGAAGGATATTCTAGATTACGTAGTGGCTTCCTTTTTGCACATAGGTAAATATTGAGTCAATTTTTTTTTTGTGTTATGATGGTTTGTTTAAGGGGATCATGAAGTTCTTATTGGCTATGGGTAAGAGTTCTCTTTATGGGGATTTCGCTACTCATATGCTCCTTTCAATTCACCATTGATATTCTTCATATTGAGAGTTTTATAAAGCAAATCTTTGACATTGTGACAAATAAGTAGTAGCAAGCCCATTCCTTTCACTTCAAAGCCATTCCTTCCACTTCAATGGTGGGACCAAACATCCCTTTCTTTAAAAACCTTTTGGTCATGAAGTCTTTTGATAACTTAGAAAACTTAGGAGATTTAGTCCAAAAAGGAAAAGGAACTTTTACAAATAAGTAAAAGTTCATGCATCTCGCCATGACCATACAAATCCAATAACCCATGAAGAGTGATATAAATATTCCAATCAAATACATGTGATAAGGGCCACTAACTATTTCATAAATGTTGAAACTTTTTGATGATGATTGTGTTGCCTTTGTTAGGCCATTTGGTGTATGATGAGTTTTTATACTCTAGCATAACCATATCACATTAGAGAGGATAAGATCAAATGGGATTTGCATGCCTTCTCTTTAGCATGCCACTCTATCTTAAGAATTATTTTCTTTTGCCAACATAAGCTTCATGTCTTAGTAATTTTGGGAATTTTTATTCTTTTGCCAACATAAGCTTCAATGAAAAGTGAGAGGTGTGCTCACTTATATATCGATTATCCTTGTAAATATAAGCTCCAAGATCTTCTAGTGTATTTTTTATTTCTCAGTTTGTTTTATTAATTTTCTAAAGGAATATGTGTAGTATTAAACTTATTTATTTTGAAATATTCAATATAATAAATTTAGATATGTGTTATCTTAATATGAAATTGTTTATTGATAAAAATTTTTTATAGTATTTTCATTCTAGTTTAAATTATTTTTGCATATTATTATTTAGGATGTTGAAAAGTTGTGAGATGAATTTACAAAGAGTTTTATATTTTGTACCATCCTAAAAAGCTAGCACCCATTATTGGTAGTTCTAATTAGGACCTATAGCCATTCTTTTGTGATTTCAATATCTTTTTTCCTGGTGTGCTTGATCCTAAAAATTTGTAATTCAAATTGGGGCCTCTATTCATCATCCCGATGTCCCTGACAGAATTTGGGACAAAGTCCAAGGGTGCACAATGTTCCAAACATTCTGCACCTAGGTATTTTGTCCCAGATTGGGTCTGCAGCCCAATATCATGGTTTCTAATTCAATTATTCTCCGGTTGTTAGTCTCGCTTAGTTTTTTAGCCCGAAATGAGGGGCAAAGTATATAAACCCTATATCTCTCCTCATTTTGCATATCACAAGTACTCTCAAGCTATCAAGTGCAAGCATTCATTTTCAAAATTTCAAGAGCATTCAAGCAAGCTAGGTGTTTTAAAGATCTCAAGCCAAGACATTCTTTTTCTTCTATCTCATAAAGGTAATCTTTTTCAAGCTAGAGCAAGATTTTTATTCCATGGTGGTGTCTTAGTGAAGCTCCCAAACAAGAAAAGAATATCTCTTTCTCCATCATTCTTCTCTCTCTCCTTGCAAGTGTGATCAAGCATTTCAAGAAAAATCAAGATCTAGGGGTGGTATTCGTAGATCCATGCACATGTTAAGGCATCATTGATCCTACATCTCTTCTACAAGGTCAATGTCTACATTCAAGCAACACACATCATCCATATTTCATGGATTTGAGTGATACAAACATATGTCCACGTGGGTAAGCACATTAACACGGTACTGAGCCTTTGTGTTTACTTTATGCTTTACATTTCATATTTCAAGGTTGATTCCTAAATAGGGGGTTGGCCAAGGAAAACCCCTTTAGCTAACCTATTTCCTCTTCTTTTTTTTTTCGTGCGGGTACAAACTAGGAAGTTGTAATTGCATATCCAAACTCTGGAGGTCTTGACACAGGTCTCTACCAAATCTGGGACATAATCACTAGGTATAGAACATTCCAAATATTTTGTACCCAGATATAGAACATTCCAAATTTTTTGCACCCTTGAAAACAAGCTCATATTTTTAGGATACACAACAGACAAGTTTCAGGACCCATATCTAGAAATACAGTCAATTTTGGGATTTTGAAAGTAAAAAAAACAACAAAATAACATCTCCTTATTTTCTCCAAGGTACACACGTTGCAATCTTCATTTCCTCTTTATTATTTGTAGATTTTGGTAACTTAATTTGTCCTCCTTCTCAATTTGCAAGCAACAAAAATAATAGAAGCCCCTAAGACCCGAATATGTAATTGACATCACTTTAGCATTCTTGTGGTGTTGATCCAATTTGAGTTGAGGAGGCTTTGTATTCTAATGTACCTTGTGAAATTAGGGAAAGCTTAGATCCTATTAGGTGATCCCCATTTTCTATTGTACATTTTTGTGAACCCAGCTTATAACATTTACATTCTGATTTGGTGTCTATATCTACTTTGTATGCATTTTATTTTACATTATATGCATTTAGATATCTTTTGCAATCTTTTTATTTTGGTAGTTAGATATCCTCTCTATGCATTTTTTATATCTAGATCTATTTTGTCATTTAGATATCTAAACTTGTGTTAGATCTACTTTCATGCTTAATGTGTGGCTTAGATTTACTTTACAATGTACATAGCTTTACTTAAGTGTTAGATCTCCTTTGTGCATTACTTTAGATCTATCTTCTTTTAATTCTTTGCATGAGTGTTATTATATTGATTCCTACCTATACTATTCATGTTAGGAGAAGCCATAGACTTATGGGTTCCTTTGATCCCGAGTCATCTTTCCTTCCTAGGAATCTTGAGGAGACCAACATGCATAATAATGATTTTCCTCCACCTCTTGAAAACAACTCTTCCCATTCTTCCCATGATGAGAATGAGAGCCTAAGGATTGCAACTGGTCATATCTGAAAGATTTCTCACGACTTTGACAAATTTGAACAATGGTTAGGTCAAGAGAATCCCAACCCGAGGCTATTTCTGTAATGCCCTGCCAGGGAACCCAGGAGAACTAACCTAAACATGACACTAAGTTAACAGGATAATTTTTTTTTAAATGTTTACAAACAATAATGACAATAATGCAAAATCAACACAATGAGATACATGATATACACATAAGTACAACTTAACAAAGATACAATTCTCAAGGGTTCCTTGATGTAGAATTACTTAAGAAAAATAATCTACGAAGAACAACTATAAAGAAATAACATGAAAGATATATCAAATGAGTCCATAATATACATCTCATGTGATAAGACCACATATACAACTGATACCCAAGGTATACAAAAAAATTAGCATCCATTGCACAAGTCATAGGGAATGCAATAATACATAACAATACAATGCATCCTTTGAAAGGATGGTAACCAATGTACACATATGGTACAAGTATACAACTAATGAATCTGGACAAGTGTCCAGAAGAATCAGAAGAAGATTGAACTACAACAAGGAACATCCAAGCATGAAGAAGAACCGTCAGAATCTCAATGGTAATAAGAATCACTACCACCTGACCTCATGGAACCAAAGGTGCATTCCCACCGTGCTGAGGAGATAATATCAGGCCCACTCACATGGGTATACAACAAGAAGGCAACATCAAAGGTATACAAGATATCATAAAGAAACACATAGGAAGATCCTAGAAGCTCTCTGAATCACAATAAGGAATCTACACAATACCAGGGGCAACTGACACATGTAGGATAACCTAAGCAGTATATAAGGAAGTGTCATCACATAAGTCTACTCTTGAGTAACCCTAGTAGTCCTTCTTGGACCTTGGCCTCCAAGTGACTCTATGTGGCTCAGTAATCCTTTCATGAAGACAAGGATCCTAACTCCCATTCTAGCCTATAATAACACTCAATGCATGGGTAGAGACTCAAACATCTTATTAGTTCATTTTAAAACCCCTTTAATGTTTCATGTTTTCGCTTATTAAGTAACTTGCCAATGAGTTACTTTAGTAGCCTCTTAGAGCCCCGACCCCCATTGCAAGGCACTCTCCCTCTATACGATCAGTTAACCTACCTAGCTCATAACAATATCATGAAGGTATAACATAAATTTCAAACTGCTTCTTGCCCATACAGGAACACACTAGTTCTCAATTAACCATAATAACTAAAAGTATTCTCACGAGATCATACAAGACAACTTAGACAAACCAAGTTGGGTAAGGATAATCGAACCAAGACCGACATCACAAAAACATGCACTGACAATCACACAAGACACCATGAAGAATCAAATCCCAAAACCTCTGATTTTACATCCTAAAAGTAAGCTATTCCCAACAGATACCCAAAATGATAGAATTTCATAACAGAAAGGAATACACAATTAAAATAATCACCTAAAAACACCTCATGGTATGATAAACACAATTTCAGAAAGAACTAATCAAAACTTGGTGATAAACCAATTTATAATAAGATTATGCAAATTCGTTTATCTAATAAAATTACTAACAAAATTATAACTAACTTTCAAGGAAGATGCAAATAAAATCCCTATAGATTAGTTTATAAAATCTAACACATAAATTAATCTATTTTAATAATTACTAAGATTCAAATATAATTACAAGTAAAAGTTTATTGGAATCATCCACATAATTTAATTTAATTTTTTTTATTTTTTTATTTTTATTTTAATATAGAATTTTCTGAAAATAGAATACCCATTGCATGCAAATTCTAAAAAGTTTTTTTTTTTTTAAAATATAATTACTAAAAATAAAATACCACTCCATTCAATTTCAAAAAAGTTTTGTTTTTTTGAAAATAGAATTTCTAAAATAGAATACCACTCCATGCAAATTTCTTAAAAGATTTCTTTTTCTATTTTATTATTTTTTTATTATTTTTTAAATAGAATTTCTGTAGAAACAAAATTTCTAAAAATTAGAATACTATTGCATGCAAATTCCAACAAGAATTATTTTAATACAAATAAATAAATCCTTCTTAAATAATATGCAAATAAATATATCTTATATATACTTATTCTTTAAAAAAAATGTATTTAATTAATTTTCATAATAAAAAAGAGAACATGCATTTATCCTCATTTTATATTTTACTATGCAATTGCAGATCTACATGCAATAATATTAAATTACTTAAATAATAAAGCATGTAATTTGATGCAACCAAGGAAAACATTCTAAATTTAATATTAAGTCTTTTTTTAAGAGAATTTTTAAACATGCAATTAACTCTATTCTTTTGTTTCCATGCAAATCTATACCCAATTTTTGGACAGGAACTTGGTAAGGGTGCAATTTTCTTTCCAAGGTAAGGGATTTAGGGAAAACTTTAGTGACGATTATTCACCATTTGGCGAATGTTTCATGTCCGCGACCTAAGATTTGGCTAATATAATGTGTATATTAGGTTGGCCATGTTGCCCGAACTTTATAAAAATTGGGTCGAATGCCCAGGCCCATCACCCATTGGTTTATGTATTTTTATCCTTTTCTTTCAAAATATCGCCAATCAAATTAATTGTTAGACACTATAAATTGAAAATTTTCGCTTACAATTTCCAAAGCTTGTCATAATTGACAACCATATTCGTCAATTTGTGGTCTATATTTAAGGTTAGGGTACAAGTTATGTGACATATGTCTCTATTCCGGAGACTTTCAATGAAACTTTATGACTTTTAAAACTTTGTCCCGAAATAGATTTGACATGTGTCTCTATTCTAGAGACTTTTGGGGGAATCTTTGTGTCCTTTAAAATCTTCACCCAAAATAGAATTCCTTCCATTGATCTGGGATCATCCAACAATTATGAAAACTAGGGTTAGTATTGGAATTAATGGGAATGTATACTGAGAGGGGAGGGGTGAATCAATACCTCTAAAACTTCTGTATCCTTTAATCAATTAACCTTTGTGTAATCAATTGTATATCCATTCAATTTGATCTATACTATCTTGATGTGAGTTATATCAATTCATAACATTAACATACATGTGAACATTCATGAAAGTAATTGACACATAACACATGATATGATATCACAGAAAACTCCTGTTAGGAAGTAAAAATTGCGGTGGGGATGGCACCCACAAAATCTTCACTATCTGCAGATTGGAAGGGGCCAGTTAAGGCTTACAATTTGATCACTTCTAATGATCTAACCGGTTAAGAGTATCTATGGAGACTTGTTAAAGTCTACTCGGCTAAGAGCTTTAGCAACACTGTTAAGTGTGCACTCGCTTAAGAGATTTGTAGTTGGACTGTTAAATCCACCTTCCTTGAAAGGATTTTTACACTTTGCTCCACTTGTTAGAATGATAGAAAATTAAAAATTGACCTGGTAAATTGGTGCAGGAGCACCCCAACAAGTCTAATAAATTTTCCACCTTATGCAATAAAAGAGACTCTTGGAAGTCCTCAAAACCTTCAGGGTTCTTAGTATGTGCATTTGACCCAATTGTGAGGCCTAGTTCCAAGATTGGCAAATTATAAGCCCTTGGTCAACTATGGTCAAAGGGTGAAAAATTGCATAAAATACTAGGTTAGGATGGATTTTCATGTTTTAGTATGTTTTATGATAGGTTTGATTGGTTTTAAACCAATTTAGTTCAATATAGGCAAAAATACATTAAAAAGTTGAAATCTTGCTAAAAAGTTGTAAAGCAACTTTAGCAACTTTTAAAAATGGTTGTAATTTGAATCCCAATGGTTGGAATGGTTGTAATAACTATTGGGATTGTCTACATAGCCCTTCCAGGCGGGTGGTAGAAAGACAATGTACTTTTGCCATTGAAATCAATAAAAATCTTCAAGTTTTTCAGAAAAACCAGTCATTGCAACAGTTACTACAGACATTTTCTGACACACCTGTACAGATTTTGTGGCATGGTTGGATAGATTAATGAAATATATTTCCAATGCACTTGGAATGAGGTCCTAATTTTATCTACAACTCAAGTTATCTCAATTTTACTCTCTGCTATCACAGTTTGCCTTGCATACCTAGGGTTTTATCTATTTTATCCTATATCTTTGGATTCCACCATGGGAAATTAATGGCCCTGGTAGGAATCTAATATTTTACAATTTAATTTGATATTCTTTTTGTTTCAGTTGAAAAGTTGCAGGCTGTAAGGAGAAACTTGATGCCTTAGGCATGCATTTTCCATGCGCATGCTAGTGAAAAAGAGTACTATTCCCCACAACTCGCCAAAGTGAAGGTTCTGAGGCCTGGGAATTGGCATATTGTCATTTTTTATGATCCTCAAGGTGTTCATAATCTGATTTTTTAGGTTGCAGCAAGGAACAAGGTACTTCCTTTGAAAATGGAGGCCTAATTCACTAGTTTCCTTAGGTGAAAAGGTTAAAAATCAGAACCTTCCTCTCTGTTTGAGTTCCCATGGTCTTAGTATGTTATGTAAACCCCAAAATAGTATCTGAAACTATTGTGATTTCCTTGGGTTTTTTGGGAATGTTTTGAGTAAAGTCAAGTTTTCAGTTTTCTAAGGGCTACAAGCCCATTGGTGGGTTTGTTAAGCAACTACCCTTCAAATGTTACACTGTTTGATTCTAATGATGGATTCATGTTATTTAGGACCTAAATAGACTAGATCCATGTTTGGAATTCACCCTTGGTCCTTAGTGTGGTTTGGGGAACATTGTGTCAAAATCGGCCTTTGAGCACTCCTTGAAGCAACTAGTGATTAGTTGGCTTGGTCTTGGTCTTCCTTGTGATTGGGGATTCCTAGTGAGGGGTTTGGGTTGTGATAACTCTTATTTCCCTTGTAACACCTGTGATAGGTTGTTTGAGTGCTTGGCCTAGTAGGACACTTGTCCTTATCTTGCAAATCTCCCGAGAAGAGGGTCTTGGGGAACATTGATTGTTCCACCACTTGGCTCCATTGCATCAAAGTGGTATCAGAGCCATGTCTCTTGAAGGAGATGAAGAGATACCCACAAGGGTAACAAATGCAAAACTTGCAAAGATTATGAGAGAACAAAGAGCAACCAATGCTGCTTTGGCAAGAAGGTTGCAAGAACTTGAAACCAAGTTACAAAAAGAGGGGCAATCTGAGAATGATGAAGAAGAGGAACCTATAGACCTTGAAGTGGAAGAAGAGGTTCTTGCAGATCAGAGACCTCTCCTAAAAGATCTCAAATCCATGGAGAATAGAACCATGGAAAGGAAGTTGGAGTTGCCAACTTTCAATGGAAAGATGAATGGTGATGTGGCTCTAGATTGGATAGAGGCTTTGACTAGCTTCTTTGAATGTGAAGATATTCCAGAAAGGCAAAGGATAAAATTGGCAAAGTCCAAGTTGAAAGGTGCAGCCCTAACTTGGTGTAAATTCATCCAGACTGAGAGGGTGAAGAAAGGAAAAAGCATGATTGCTTCTTGGGACAAGATGGTGGCACTAGTTAGAGAAACCTATGTGCCTGAAGATTATGGGGTTCAACTCCATAGAAGAAAACAAAGCTTGAAATAGAAGGACTTAGATGTAAGTACCTATACTAAAGAATTCTTAAAGCTATGCATGAAAAATAATACAGTTGAAGGTGAGGAGGAGAAACTTGCTAGATATATGAATGGTTTGAAGGCACCCATTCAAGAAGAGTTGAGTTTGCACACCCCTACATTAGTAAACAAATGCTATCAATTGGCAATAAAAGTGGAAGAGAAATGGAAGAGGAAACAAGATCAGAACAAAGGCAAAGGAGTCGATAACAAATCATACAAAGGGAAGATCAATACATGGAACAAGGGGCAGTACAGCAACACCAAGAACAGTGATCAAAAACCAAAGGACAAAGACCAATCTGAATCTAGTTTCAGAGGGAACTACAGAGGTGGTAGAGCCTTTAATAGAGGCAGAGGTGGTAGAGGTAATGGCCCCATCACATGCTTTAACTGCAATCAACTAGGACATCATGCAAGCCGGTGTCCAGAGAAAAGGAATGGGAATCAAGGAGAAAGAAGGACACAACTGGTCCAAGAAGATAGCCCTGAACTTATAGCTGAAGAAGGTATGTGTCTAACGATGAGGTAGGCCTTCTTGCACGTGCCACAAACCCAAGAGCCCCCCCAAAGGAAGAACTTGTTCAGAACAAGGGTTAAGTGCCAAGATAAGGTATGTAATCTGCTCATAGACTCTGGATCAACAGAGAATTTAGTTTCTAAACAAATGGTAATGAAATTAGGATTATGAAAAACACCACATCCTTTTCCTTACAACATATCATGGCTTAGCAAAGGGCAGAAAACTTTAGTTACTAAACAAGCCACAATAGGGTTTTCTCTTTGAAACTACAAAGACAAGGTCTTATGTGATATTGTTGACATGGATGCTTGCCATCTACTTCTTGGTAGACCATGGCAGTATGATGTTGATGCCACCTATAGTGGTAGAAAGAACACATATACAATTATTAAGGATGGGAAATCATTCACCTTGAAGCCACTGCCTGATCAAAAATCAGAGAAAGAGACAGCAGGAGTTGTTATAGGGGAAAAAAGAATGTTAAAAGTGATACAAGAATCAGAGGAAGGGGGATACATACTAGTTATGAAGCCTAGTGATGAAGGAAAACCTTATTTAGGGACTGTACCAATAGAGATTAAAGGACTGTTAGAAAAGTACAGTGATGTGTTGGCAAGTGACATGCCATCTTCCCTCCCTCCCCTTAGGGATATCACCCATCAAATTGACCTCATACCTGGGTCTTCTTTGCCAAACAAGGCACCCTACAAGATGAATCCAAATCAGAATGCAGAGATTGCAAAACAAATAAAAGAAATGCTGGCCAAAGGACTGATTCAAAGAAGTTTAAGCCCTTGTGCAATACCCTCTGTCCTTGCACCTAAAAAGGATGGAACATGGAGGCTATGCACGGATAGTAGAGCCATAAACAAGATAACTATTAGGTACAAATTTCCTATGCCAAGAATTGAAGACCTCCTTGACCAACTTGGAAATGCTTCCTACTTTTCAAAAGTGGATCTAAAATCAGGGTATCACCAAATCAGAATTAGGCCCGGGGATGAATGGAAGACAACA
>MU227459.1:4007202-4019452 GCA_018584345.1 Thuja plicata | reverse complement strand
GAGGTCCTAATTTGATCTACAACTCAAGTTATCTCAATTTTACTCTCTGCTATCACAGTTTGCCTTGCATACCTAGGGTTTTATCTATTTTCTCCTATATCTTTGGATTCCACCATGGGAAATTAACGGCCCTAGTAGGATTCCAATATTTTACAATGTAATTTGATATTCTTTTTGTTTCAGTTGAAAAATTGCAGGCTGTAAGGAGAAACTTGATGCCTTAGGCATGCATTTTCCATGTGCATGCTAGTGAAAAAGAGTACTATTCCCCACAATTTGCCAAAGTGAAGGTTCTGAGGCCTGGGAATTGGAATATTGTCATTTTTTATGATCCTCAAGGTGTTCATAATCTGATTTTTCAGGTTGCAGCAAGGAACAAGGTACTTCCTTTGAAAATGGAGGCCTAATTCACTAGTTTCATTAGGTGAAAAGGTTAAAAATCAGAACCTTCCTCTCTATTTGAGTTCCCACGGTCTCAGTATGTTATGTAAACCCAAAAATATTATCTGAAAATATTGTGATTTCCTTGGGTTTTGTGGGAATGTTTTGAGTAAAGTCAAGTTTTCAGTTTTCTAAGGGCTACAAGCCCATTGGTGGGTTTGTTAAGCAACTACCCTTCAAATGTTGCACTGTTTGATTCTAATGATGGATTCATGTTAGTTAGGACCTAAATATACTAGATCCAAGTTTGGAAGTCACCCCTGGTCCTTAGTGTGGTTTGGGGAACATTGTGTCAAAATTGGCCTTTGAACACTCCTTGAAGCAACTAGTGATTAGTTGGCTTGGTCTTGGTCTTCCTTGTGATTGGGGATTCCTAGTGAGGGGTTTGGGTTGTGATAAATCTTATTTCCCTTGTAACACCTGTGATAGGTTGTTTGAGTGCTTGGCCTAGTAGGACACTTGTCCTTATCTTGCAAATCTCCCGAGAAGAGGGTCTTGGGGAACCTTGATTGTTCCACCACTTGGCTCCATTGCATCATAAATGCAATATCCTATTGCTGCTATGGATCCATTTAAGTTTACATGAATGAGATTATCACCTAATGTGATTAAGTAATACCTCTGATTCTCGGTAGCCTCTGCTCTTGGTTCTTGCTAACCAAATTTACCGTTTGTTGTTCTAGTTCTTGAAACTTTCAATCTGATCCATAGATGTTCTCGTAGGCTTCATTCATCCTCTCTTTCATATTCAAATCCTTTATAATAAATTATTGGATCATCTATTTATAAGATGGATTGACATCATCAAGTTTCACGAAAAATAATGTTAACTCTAAGATCAGGTTTACAACCTGTACCTTGATCTCCTAGTCTATGTGTTTTAAATTAGTTAGACTAATTAAAGCACATACATGAATGTTTATTGTCCCTAAAGAAATGGATTTAAAACAAATCAAGATCCTATAAATGTTATAAGATTTCTTTATCTAACGTGGAAGTCAGATCCACTTTTTGTGGGCTGCAATTGATTCTCGGTTCCTGACGGTCGGTTATGCTTCTGAAATCAGTTAACTGTCTTTTGGTTTTGTTCTATCAATTTATCTTTAACTTTTATTTCAGTTTGCAATTTATCTTGCACGTCAAATTCCTCTGTCGGGTTCCTCTTTATCTTTCTGCTTTGCAATTTTGGTATACATACAAAGTTGTGTCACCAGTTCTCTTTGTACTTAGTCATTTCAGTGATCTCTTTATATCTAATTTTTTGGTTTGCTCTTTGTTTTGTCTTTCAGTGTATACTTACCAAAAGTGTTGTTTTCATACTAATGGAAAATTAATTTCATCAATCTCCCCCTTTGACATTATTATCAAAAACTGATATGTGCAAAATACTAACAAAATGTTAAGTATATACAACATATATAATCCTTAGTCATTTAACGACTCCCCCTATGTATATGCCAATATATCTGTACGTATGTTATCTTTCCTTCTGTAAATACATATAGATATCATTTTCCATCTATATATATATCATTTTCCCCATATGAGTATACATATACATATTTTCCATTTTCCCATCTGAATGAATGAATACACATATCATTTTCCCCCTTTTTTGATATTAAGGGCAAAGGTATATACCTTAGAGCTTATAAAAAATGTGGGAGTGTGAAAACTATATCTCTTCATCATTTTCTCCCATTCTTCCTTTAAGTTCTCCAGATCCATGTGCTCGAGTGTTATCTTGGAGTGCATATCATAGATGTTGTCTACTACAGACATCTCAGGAGTTTCTATCAGTTGTCATGTTGAACTGATGTGCTATTGGAGCAATGTAAGTTTTGGTAGAAGTTGAGCTTGGAGCTCGGTGACTTATTCCCTGAAGTGTGTCTCTACTTCCCATAGTTCCTGCCTTAACTGTTTGATCTCAATGATCTTCTCATAATGAAACTTAATTTCATTGTCTCCATCAGTGGTTAAGCTTTGAGCACTGTTAGCTATATCTATATCTAAATTTTCTATATTGTCACTATTCTCTTTAGTGAACTTTTCTAATGTGCTCGGTTGTTGAATCAAGCTTATAGCTTCAGTTATAATTGAATCTAATTCAAATAAGAATTCTGATAGCTTTACCTTGTTGACTACCACTTCTTGGCTGATGTTCTCAATGAGCTTCTGCTGGTACTTCTGCTTAGCTCTCTCTTCAATTGCCTTCTCTGCATCAATATTCTAAGTTGTTATTACTTTGGTGAGAGTGGCTAATTGATCAATAATTGGCTTGTTCTAATCAAAATCAACATCGGGTACAATCTGGTGCAAGATGTCCCTAGTTGTTTCCAGTACTATTGAGTCTTGGTGCTATTTCTTTAGTTTCTCCTGTAATGCTTTCCTTTGGCATATTTCACCATATTCTTCTAATGCTTCAAAATCAAGTGTAGTCACATTTTTTTATTTCAATAATTTCATCCAAGGTAACTTCCAACTTATTCTTCTTTGATTTCTTCTTCTTCTTTTGTGTATCACTTGAATGTAAAACCATTGCCAATTTCTCGGCTTTGTCAGTTGTGCTTGATGAAGTTACCTGTTGTGATTATTTTTGTTGTTGAGTGTCAGTTTTAGCTTGTCGGGTGTCTGTAGACATCTCCACATTCACCTTCACATTTTCTGTAGCACCTTTGTCATTTTCCTCAGGAGTGCCATCTTTAGGTTTATCTCCTTCATTGGTGTCCTTAGCTTCATCATTCTTTGTTTTTGCATTCTTCTCTATTGTGTCTACATCTTCTTGTTTTGAATCTCCTCCTGTAACCTTATCAGTATTGGTTACTGTTTGAGTGTCTCTGATGTCTTTCTAATCATCTGTGTTGTCTTTCTTTTCCTCTTCCCCTGTATCCTCGAGAGTATCCTTTTCAGGTGACCTGTTTGATTCTTGTAGAATATTGATATCTTGTATCAATATTGGCATGTTACCTGGTATGCTAACTTGTGCAGTATCAACTGTTGTGTTCTTCTCATTGGTTGTGTCCTTTCCAATATTGACATCTTCATCTTTATTAACTTCCTCTTATGGGTCATTAGTAATGTCAATGATATTGTTATCCACAATATTGTCATTTGTGGTGTCTGGTCATGATTCATCTGCAACATCTACATTTCTGTTGCCGGTTGTGTCATCTTCTTCCTTGTCTAACTCAACAGATGTGTCATCTTTTGTATCTTTTATTAAGACCTGTTCTTGAGTTGTCTTTTCAACATCTTTTTGTTGTATGTCTTTCTTGGGGCTTTCTTCCTCAGTAGGTTTATTTAGAATCTTACACCATTTCTTATGGCTATCATGTTCAAGCTCTATAAGCTTTCCTTCGAGAAATTTATAGGCTCTCAACTTTGGTGAGAACTCCTTTTTGTGTTTCTCCATCATCTCATCTATTTCTACCTTCTTGGATTCAGGAGGCATGAGAGTAACAAGTACTCTTTCTCATATTTCCTTTTCATTCTTCAAAGCAAATGTCCATCTGGAGTATAGTCTGTCTAAGAGTTCCCTTGGTACATTATTGCTTTCAAACTAAATTGGTACATATTTAAACTTGTACATTTTCACTATGACGGTGTATTCAACTTTGTTATGATCTTCTAGATCTAGTTTTAGCCATCTTCTTATCTTAGAATCTGTAATAGATCCTGAATTTGTAATAGATTTACAAATGTCATCAATAGATTCTAGAGCTTTCGCCTTGACATTTTCTACCTCTATATCTTCATCTTGCTTGGTGTCTTCAATATCTTCTCGGGTTTTGATGAGCTTCCTTCCTATTTTGTTTTTCTATTTCTTTGGTGTGGCAACTTTCCTCTTGTATGTTCTGACCTTTCCTTTCTTCAAAGGTAAAGGAGTTGAATCCCTAGATGTTTGGCTTCTTGTTCTAGAAGCAGCTGTGGTCCTTAGCTTCTTATTTGGTTGAGGAGGTGGTGAATCTAACTCTGTGGCTTTGGATTCATCCTTTTCTTCAGCTTCACTGATAGGTAGTTGTCCTTCAGTTTCTTCCTCCTGCTCGGTTTCTTCCTTAGTTGCCGACAATATTTTCTTGGGGTTCTTTACCATCTTGTCCTTTTTCCTGACAATTTTCTTAACAACCAAGACATATTTTATTCTTTTTGTAGCCTCCTCATATGTTCCAAACTTGGGTTGTTTCTTATCTAGTGTTTCATTTAACAAGGCATCAATTGCTTTAGATGCAAGATCAATGTTTATCTCTTATTCTAATGGTTGAAGCCATGTTTTCCTTGGTACAACAGGCTTGATATAAGTATGATCTATATCAACCATGAAACATAATTCATCTTTATACTTTTTCAATGAGTGGCTTGGGGATCCTTACCCTCTTTTGCATTCAGTCTTTGAATACATTAAAGTATTCATCCATGACTATCTCAAAATTTTCTCCCAGTGAGGCTATATGTTCACTGATCTAGATGGTGACTGGTTTTATGCTATCTCATTTCACATCTCCTACCGATGGGAATGTTTCTTAAAAGTAGAAGAAAATACACATTATGAGTGAGCCAAACTTTAATGTGTTTGACTTCACATTCCTGATAGTCTTTAAATTATCTTTTAACTAATTCAGTAGTAGTTCGGATAAGTCCAACTATGCTCCTTTCTTCACAATCTTATACGTTGTGTCCAATGCACCACATGCAATGTTTTTCAATCTACTCGCTTGGAAGAATTTTTAGCCTAGAACGCATGCACCAAATTTCATCTCATCATCGGTTATGGTGGAAACTTTCAATCTTCTGCCATCCTATTTGGCTCCTGTGATCTTCTCAGTCTCAGCCTTAGGTGGATGCTTCAATGCTTTTACTTTCTTAGTTATAGGGTAACTGGTGACCACCTGGATAACATCTCAGGTTATTATCTTTAGTTCATCCAACCAAAGTTTATGATTGTGCATTCGGCTTAGTACTAACTGAATCTACTTGGTTTTGAAGACCTTCAGGAATATTAGGGCATTGGTGAGCCCTTTTACTTCTATATGCTTATGTTCATCTTTCAGTATTCCATCTTCATTTCATATCTTCTTATAAGCTTCTTCAACCTCTAAATCTCCTATCTCTACAAGCTTACATTGTATAAATGATCGTACGTCTTCTACGATCAAACCCTAGTTGGTATGCATGAGAATGCTCCAGCATCGTTGGGTTTTGAGGTGACCTTAGGGTGAATATTTTAGTTTGGCTCCTCACATGTTGAATTCTTGATGAGCTTGAACTCATCCTTCTTTGTGTTCTTCGATTTCACAATTCTTGATGTCGAGGCCATTTTTCAATTTTAGGGCTTTCTGTGAAATGCGTGAAATAGAGTTGTCAGTTCTGTAGAACTTACTGTTTATACACTTGTAATGATTTTTGATTTGTGTGGAGTACTGGTGGTTGAGTTATGATTTATCTTTGATCTTGTTTCTTTCTTCTCAAAAATTGCTCTTCATCACTCTACTTTGGTCGTGGTGAACAATGAGACCCACCAGTCACCTTTCTATAAACGTTAGACCTAAAAAGTGTGTCATAAATGCTTACCAACTCCTCAGTGTGTGAAGACAGAGTTCCTCGGATAAGACTTCAACTTTCCTTTGGTGATGACATGACATTTTCCTTGGTCATTATACCTCTTTCCTTTACTGACAAGGTATTACAAACCACTTGTTCACTTTGCTCGGTTACCAATGAGGCTCGGTTTATACTAGCAACTTTGCATTTAATCGAAGCTTCTCAGTAAGTGTAGGCAATCTCAGCTTTGAGTGTGTACCGATGGATTTTAGTATATATGCCCAATAGCATATTTATCACAGATTTTAACAAGTAATACCATGATGCATCTTTTTGATGCTAATTTGGCATTTAATCAATATATTATGGAACTGATGTAAAGTAAAAACTTGGGTAATGTAGTTCCATACTTACTTGTTCTTCTTAGGTGGGGGTGATGATGTCACTGGATCCAATGGATGGGGTGTCACCATTTTCATTTCTCAGTCCAGCTTCATCATTGTGTGAATATTTTCTCCACATTTTGTCTCTTGCCCTCCAGATGTCTTCAATGGTGTTTCCATTGGGATATGTGTTGGTATCTGTCATTCAGTCTTTGCAGTCTTTCTTGAGATGACCAACTTTATGACAGTGTAAGCATGCCATTCCGGGGTTAGTCCAACCTCTAGAATTTATAGTCCACTGTCTCATAGAGTTTGCAACAATGTGGCCATATATTCCTCATGTTGTACAATTTGTCCAAGTGTTTTAATCCCATACATACTGGTTACTGACTCTCTTGAGTTGATAGGGAGTTTCTTGACCTTTAGGCTTCCAAGCTTGCCTTTTCTTTTTCCAGCATTCAAGAGTTGTGTGCCCATTAATTTTGCAAGAAGGATAATATTTGTCCATGTAGATTTCCTTCTTTGGTTGTTTCAACTCAAAATTACATTCATATTCTTTATGTCCTCTCTTGTTACATTTATAAAAAAATCCTATGAATGAAGATGCAGATTTAGGAATACCTTTCATTTTGCCTATGCATACATTTGATGTATGACCTTTCTTTCCATAGTGATTGCATGTAAGCTTTCTTGGTCTTGAATTTATATAGACATTATTTGGATCAGTTTGATTTGATGATTCTCCGTTCTCGGTAAAACCTAGACCAATATTGTTGTTGACTCTTCGTTGTCCTTCAAGAAAATCATCCATTCTTTTATTGCTTTCTTCAAATTTCTTGATAATTTCATTATGCTACTACTAAATTCTTATTTCATGTTTCAAATTTTCATTCTCATCTCTTAGCTCAACGATAGCTTCTATTTTTTCAATGAGTTCAACATTTATTTTTTTTGCCTCTTGACTCATAAGAATAATCTGAGTTGTAATCTCATTGTGATGCTTTGTAAGTCTTTGTATTTCAGATTTTTTTCTTGTAGCTTTTCTGTAATCTTTCTTCTATCATCAATAGATAGTGTTCTTTCTTGCTCAGCTTGTCTAGCATTGTTCATGACATCAATCATCCTTACCATCTGTGTCTCTTGACTGATTTGCAGAGATTTAACTTGTCTAGCCAGATGTAGATTGATTTCAGTTAGGCTTGTGACGCTTTCTTCTTATGTAGATTGATTTCAGTTAGGCTTGTGATGCTTTCTTCTGATGTATCTGATTCTTTTCTTGTAGTTGATCCTGAAGACTCAAAGAAATCTGGTATCTCTTCCTCATGATAATCCATCTCATTACAATGAGATGCCATAATCTTTCTTTCATCTAACTGTTGTCTCATGTTGAATCTAGCTTCTTTATACTGTTCATAGAACATCTGAATTTCTAGCTTCTTATTTTCAATAATCTTATCAAGTCTGTACTTCTCCATTGTATGATCTTTTCTCTTAAGCCTTTAAGCTTTTCCAAAGAAGTGACTTAGCTCTGATACCAATTGTTGGAATTAATGGGAAGTGTGTACTGAGAGGGGAGGGACGAATCAATACCTCTAAAAATTTTGTATCCTTTAATCAATTAACCTTTATGTAATAAATTGTATATCCATTCAATCTGATCTATACTATCTTGATGTGAGTTATATCAATTCATAACATTAACATACATGTGAACATTCATAGAAACTTTCATGAAAGTAATTGGCACATAACACAAGATATGATTGTTGAAGACAATTATTCAATTGTGTATTGTCATTGATGTTACACATGTATTTACACTTATATAGTGATGTTACACAAATGTCTACATTTAGACCGAGCACAGTTGGTGAATAGAATGAGTTATTTAGTGTTAACTAAGTTTAGTCGAGCATTGAAGGAAGTTCAGTGTTGACCAAGTCACTCGAGCATTTCACTCTTGGTCGGGCATTCAGTGGCAGCCGACTAACAGGGATTTATATTCTATAATTAATTGGTTATATGAGGCCGACTGAATTGTGATTTATTATTAGATTTATATTCAAGCCGAATTGACAGGGCTTAGCATATAAATGAAAGGTCAATTTTGGATTGAATGTGTGTAAGAAGAAAGATAAAGAAAGAGAGAAATCAAAAGTGTGGAATTATGTGATATGAAGAGTGAAGGTGAAATCGGATAGGATTATGATTGAGTACATATCACTCGGAGCTACAATAGAGCATATGATAAGAAAGGATCCATTTATAATTAGAACAGAGACCTTAATCAGAAAAGATAGCTACTTACACATACAGGTCAATTCATTGTTACTTTCTAACAATTGTAGAAGTGAACTAAAATCTCTTAACAGAGTAGAATTAATAGTATTTTTGTAAATCCTCTCACAAGGTAGCATTTCTATGTTGAAGTGTTGAAGACCTCTAACAAGGCCACTCCTCATAGGGTGATTAAATCCTTTAACAAGGTCACACCTAACAGTGTGTTATTGTAACCTTTAATAGGGTTGTCTCCTAACAGGGCTCACTTCAGAAGAGTGAAAAATAGTAACTAGTTACATTGGTGGTTTTTCCCATATTGGGCTTCCACGTTAAACCTTGGTTTCACCTGTGTATATGTTATTTGTTTTATTCTTTATGTTTCTGTACTTAATCTCTAAAGTATGATTGTATTGGATATTATAAAGATTGCTTTGACACCTGAGTTACAGAAGAATATCATAATTAACCGAGTAACAGTGTTAAAGTATTTAAGACATCTAAGGGACAAATGATTTTTTTTGAAGTAACTGATTCACCCCTCCCCTCTTAGTTACTTATCTCATTTCCAACAATTGGTATCAGAGATTCAAGTGCTTTCAGAGAAGGTTTCAATGCCTAAGCTAAAGATCAGAGATGTCTTACAAAAGGGAGATCCCTAAGCTAAACAAAGACAATTTCCTAGCATGGCAGGAGCTGATGAAGCTACATCTATCTACTATTGGAGATGATGGTCTACAATTTTTGGAGAGAAAATATGTGGAACCAACAAGGACTATGACTGTGGAACAAATGATGGAACAGAAGCATCACAACATAATGATGATTGACATATCTTCTTCACTCAACTACTCAGAATTTGATGAAGTCAAGGACTGACCTACAACCTATGATATCTGGAAGAAATTATAGGACATTCATGGAGGAGATGAAAATGTAAAGAGAGCCAAAGTAGAAAGTCTAAGAAGACAATTTGAATAGATGAAAATGAAAGAAGGAGAAGACATTAAAGGATACAGTGATAGAATCAAGAAGATTGTGAGTGCCATCAGAGCTGCAAGTGGAATAATTGAAGATACAACAGTGGTCAGTAAGGTACTAAGAACTTTAATTCCTATCTATGCTATTAGAGTTTCATTTGTTCAAGAGATGAGGTGCAATAAAGATAAAACTCTGGATACATTAGTGGGAAGGCTTACAACTTTTGATTTGGACAACTTTGGCAATTGCTCTCCTAGCTCTAGCAATCTTGAGTCTGCATTCAAAGTGAAACTGATCCTTGGTAAGAAGGATAGACACTCAAGAGGGAAGAAGATTGAAAGTGACAGTGATGATGAATCTAATGATGAAGATCTTGACATTGTTGAAGCACTACTTGCAAGAAGATCTGCAAAAGGAAAATACAGAGGAAAGATACCATTGATTTGTTCTCATGCAATGAGGTTGGTGAAATTGTTGCAAAGTGTCCAAACAAAGAAGACAAAGATGAGAAAAATTTCAAAAAATTCAAGGTCAAGAAAGATTTCAAGAAATACAAAAGCTACAAGGATAAAGGTAAGAAGTCTTGTTATGTTTATAAAGATTCTGACAGTGATGATGAAGAAGAAATGGTTTATATTTCTGTTAAGGATGAGTTAGATGAAAAGAAAACACTTTTCTCACAAATCAATAAAAATGACACATGGATAATTGATAGTGGTTATTCTCATCAGATGACTGGTGATAAGACAAAGTTTGAACATCTTGAACACTATGATAGTGGGAGTGTCAGTTTTGGGAATGATGAACCTTGCCCTGTAAGAGAAAAAGGTTGCATTGTTCTGACAGAAGGAGTCAAATGTGATAATTCTTATTGGGTTGAAGGATTGAGCATGAATCTACTCAGTGTAGCACAGCTGAACAACATTGGCTTCAAGGTAGAATTCATGAATGGTAAGCCAAGCTCCTAGATGGTAAAGGGAACCTAGTCAGAACTGGCAGACAAAAAAAAGGTAATCTATTCTATCTTGATCTCACTGAAGGTTCATTCTTTATTGCACAAGTAGAAGAAATATAGTTATGGCATAAAAGGTTGTGTCATGTAAACTTTGATAATCTGGTAAACATAAGCAAGAACAAGAGAGTCAGAGGTATTACTATTTTAAAGAAACCTGAGTTAGCAATATGCAAACAATGTCAAATCGAAAATATGAGCAAGAATAGTTTCAAAAGAAAGAATTACAATACTGATGAAGTCTTAGAATTGGTACATACTGATCTATGTGGAACAATTGGAACAAAAAGCTATACTAGAGAGAATTATTTTATTCTATTTGTTGATGATCATTCCAGAATGATGACTGTCATGTTTCTCAGAGAAAAATAAGAAGCTTTTCATAAATTCAAGTGGTATCTTGCAAAAGTAGAAAAGGAAACAGGAAAGAAACTAAAATGCCTAAGATCTGATAGAGGAGGAGAATTCATTTCTAATGAGTTCAATGAATTTTGTAATGAGAGAGGAATCAAAAGACAGGTATCTACCCCTTGTACACCATAACAAAATGGAATAGCAGAGAGAAGAAACACATCCATCATGGATTGTTCCAGAGCTCTAATGATTGAATAGAATGTTGCTGCAAAATACTAGAAGGAGGCCATCAGCACTATAGTGTTCACCCTGAACTGAGTTCAACTGAAGAAAGGTAGTAAAAGGACACCTTTTGAATTATGGTATGGCTATAAACCTAATGTTCATTATTTCAAAGTATTTGGAAGTAGATGCTACATCTTGAAGGAAGAAAGAAATGGAAAAATAGATGCAAAAAGTGATTAAGGAATATTCCTAGGTTACTCATGTAAAAGCAAAGCATACAAATGTCTGAATCTTACTACTCATAAAGTCATAAAAAGTATACATGTCAAGATTGATGAGTTTGTAGAAAAATGTGAAGAGAAGAGCAGTAAAGAGCCTGAAGACTAAAGGAACTTTTTGTATTATGAACCTGATACAATACCTATGACTTGAGAAATGGTGATGGGACAGAAGAACTGTCGACCACTAAATATACTAGCACAAACTGTGCAACCCGAGTTGAAAACTATGCAACTCGAGATGCTGGTAGAAGATAACAAGTCATAGACAAAGGGAAATGAGTCACAAGTAGAGGGAACCAAGTCACAGATGGAGGAACCTGAGTCATAGATAGAGGGACCCAAGTCACAGACAGTGGAACCTGAGCATCAGACAGAGGAACATGAAAGAATGTTTGAGAATGACAAACCTAGTGGATCAAGTCCAGAATCTAGAATAAAAGATTGAGTACTTTCAAAATATGTTAAAAGGCATCATGCACCTGAGTAGATAATTGGAGATTAGATAGAAGGTGTAATGAAAAGGAATAAACTCAAAGGTACATGCTTACTAAGTGAATTTGGAGCTAGAACTGTTAAAGATGCATTGAATGATGAAAGTTGGATAGAAGCAATGAATGAAGAAATTGAGAAGATTGAGAAGGAAAAGGCTTGGACTCTTGTGCCTAGGCCAAAGGACAAGAATGTGATTGGAACCAAGTGGGTTTTTAGAAATAAGATGAATGAAAATGGTAAAGTTTCTAGAAACAAGGCCATACTAG
>MU227459.1:3994342-4007152 GCA_018584345.1 Thuja plicata | reverse complement strand
AGAATGTGATTGGAACCAAGTGGGTTTTTAGAAATAAGATGAATGAAAATGGTAAAGTTTCTAGAAACAAGGCCATACTAGTTTGTAAAGGATATGCTCAAGAAGAGGGTATTGACTATGGAGAAACGTTTTCTCCTATTGCAAGACTTGAAGGAGTTAGAACTCTTCTGGCATATGTCACACATAAAGGATACAAAGTATATCAAATGGATGTGAAATATGCATTTTTGAATGGAATCCTACAAAAAGGAAGTCTACATTGAACAACCTGAAGGATTTGTTGATCCTAGCAGAAGGAATATCATTTGTAATCTACACAAAGCATTGTATGGACTGAAGAAAGCACCCAGAGCCTGGTATGAAAGACTGCATAGCTATCCATAAAGTATTGGATTTCAGAGAACCAATTATAATAGTAGCATGTACATCAAAGAAGGACCACAAAATAAAATACTATTAACAGAGATATTTGTTGATGACATATTATTCACTGGTTATGATGACCTATTTAAAGCATTCTCTGTAGCTATGAGTAAAGAATTTGAGATGTCTATGTTTGGTGAGATCAAATTCTTTGTTGGATTATAAGTACATCAAATGAATGATGGTATATACATTACTCAATCAAAATATATCAAGGAGATACTTAAGAAATTTGGTATGGAAGATTCCAAACCTATTGGAACACCCATGTGTACTAGATAGAAATTGTCTAAAGACGATGATTCAAAGGAGGTAGATTAGACCAACTACAGATCCATGATTGGAAAATTGCAATATGTTGTTCACACCCGACCTAATATTGCATTGGAAGTTGATATTGTTGCAAGATTTTCAGCTAATCCCAAAGATAATCACCTAATGGCAATCAAAAGAATTTTGAGATATTTGAAGGGTACTGAAGACTATGGTTTATGGTATAAGAAAGGTGGAAACTTTGATTTAAAGGCATTAAATGATGTCAATTGGGCTGCAAGTGTCGACGACAGGAAAAGAACCAGTGGTGGAGCTTTCTTTCTTGGAAAGAGGTTAGTATCATACTATCAAGAAACAAAATTGTATCTCTCAGTCTACAACAGAGGCAGAATATATTCCTGTAGCAGTGAACTATTCAAAAATTATATGGATCAAGCAGTTATTGTTAGGAATGAAGGAAGAAGTAAAAGAGTCATTTATTATCTACTCTGACAACACCAAAGCCATTAAAATTTCAAAGAATCTTGCGATGCACACCAAAACAAAGCATATAGAAATAAATTATCATTTTTTTAAGGAATTGGTACAAAATAAAGAAGTAAGGTTGGAAAATGTGAATACCAAAGAACAAGTTGCAAACATATTCACCAAACCTTTACCTAAGGATGCATTCTTGTATCTTAGAGGAAAGCTAGGGGTGCTTCCCCTAACTGAAGCTCACTAAAATATAGTTTAGTGATGCATCAACCCGAGCGACAGTGAAGATCTATTAGTTGATGCAGGTACATCAGAACACATTGTAGATGAATTTGTACATTTAGGTACATTACAATTACAAAGTGAAATAGTATTGACTACTGATATTTGTGGAGATGGTGTCTTTGGCATCTGTTGTCAAAGAGGGAGATTTTTCTATAATACATAAGAACAAGATAAAAAGAGGAAGAATTTTTCTATAATATAGTAAGAGGGAGATTTTGATGTCAGAGGGAGTTTTTAGATGAGAATCAGAATGAAGCTAAAGACATTAATAAAAAAAATTTTTGTCTACAATTCTTTGTATTATGACATGTTGTTTTGCCATCAATGCCAAAGAAGGAGATTATTGAAGACAATTATTCAATTGTGTATTGTCATTGATGTTACACATGTATTTACACTTATATAGTGATGTTACACAAATGTTTACATTTAGACCAAGCACAGTTGGTGAATAGAATGAGTTATTTAGTGTTGACCGGGTTCAATCAGACATTGAAGGAAGTTCAGTGTTGACCGAGTCACTCGGGCATTTCAGTCTTGGTCGGGCATTCAGTGGCAGCCAACTAATAGTGATTTATATTCTATAATTAATTGGTTATATGAGGCTGACTGAATTGTGATTTATTATTAGAATTATATTCAAGCCGAATTGATAGGGCTTACCATATAAATGAAAGGTCAAGTTTGGATTGAACATGTGTAAGAACAAAGAGAAAGAAAAAGAGAAAGTAGAAGTGTGGAATTCTATGATATGAAGAGTGAAGGCAAAATCAAATATGATTTTGATTGAGTACAGATCACTCAGAGCTAAAATAGAACATTTGATCTGCAAGGATCCAGTTATAATTAGAACAAAGATCTAAATCAATAAAGATAGTTTCTTAGACATACAGGTCAATTCATTGTTACTTTCTAATAATTGTAGCAGTGAACTAAAACCTCTTAACAGAGTAGACTTAACAGTCTTTTTGTAAATCTTCTCACAAGGCAACATTTCTATTATGTAAATCTTCTCACAGGGTGATTAAATCTTTTAACAAGGTCACACCTAGCAGTGTGTTATTATAACCTTTAATAGGGTTGGCTCCTAACAGGGCTCACTTCAGAAGAGTGAAAAATAGTAACTAGTTACATTGGTGGTTTTTCCCATATTGGGTTTCCACATTAAATCTTGGTGTCACATGCGTATATTTTATTTGTTTTATGCTTTATGTTTATGCACTTAATCTCTAAAGTATAATTGCATTTGATATTATAAAGATTGCTTTGACACCTAAGTTACAGAAGAATATCTTAATTAACCGAGTAACAATGTTAAAGTATTTAAGACATCTAAGGGACAAAGGATTTTTTTTTAAGTAACTTATTCACACCTCCCCTCTCAGTTACTTATCTCATTTCCAACAATGATATCGTAGAAAAATCCTGTTAGGAAGTGAAAATTGCAGTGGGGATGGCACCCACAAAATATTCACTATCTACAGATTGGAAGGGGCCGGTTAAGGCTTACAATTTGATCACTTCTGATGATCTACCCAGTTAAGAGTATCTATGGAGACTTGTTAAAGTATACTTGGTTAAGAGCTTTAGCAACACTGTTAAGTGTGCACTCGGTTAAGAGATTTGTAGTTGGACTGTTAAATCCACCTTCCTTGAAAGGATTTTTACACTTTTCTCCACTTGTTAGAATGATAGAAAATTACAAATTGACCTGGTAAATGCAATCTCCTATTGCTGATATAGATCCATTTAAGTTTACATGAATGAGATTATCACCTAATGTGATTTTTTAATACCTCTGATTCTCGGTAGCCTCTGTTCTTGGTTCTTGCTAACCAAATTCACCTTTTGTTGTTCTGGTTCTTGAAACTTTTAATTTGATCCATAGATGTGCTCATAGTATTCATTCATCCTCTCTTTCATATTCACATCCTTTATAATGAATGATTGCATCATCTATTTATAATATGGATTGACATCATCAAGTTTCACGAAAAACAATGTTAACTCTAAGATTAGGTTTACAACTTGTACCTTGATCTCCTAGTCTATGTGTTTTAAATCAGTTATGCTAATTAAAAAACTTACATTCATGTTTCTTGTCCCTAAAGAAATGGATTTAAAACAAATCAAGATCCTATAAATAGAATAATATTTCTTTATCTGATGTGGAAGTCAGATCCACTTTTTGCGGGCTACAACTGATTCTCAGTTCCTAATAGTCGGTTATGCTTCTGAAATTAGTTGAATATCTTTCGGTTTCGTTCTATCAATTTCTCTTTAACTGTATTTTCAATTTGCACTTTATCCTGCATATTAGGTTCCTCTTTATCTTTCTGCTTTGGAATTTTGGTGTGCATACAAAGTTGTGTCATTGGTTCTCTTTGTACTTAGTCATTTTGGTGATCTCTTTATATCTGATTTTCGGTTTGCTCTTTGTTCTGTCTTTTGGTGTATGTTTACCGAAAGTGTTGTTTGCATACTAATGGAAAATTAATGTCATCAGTTAGTTCTTGTTAAAAGATACAAATTTAACTCATGATACCTTAATCATATAATAAAAGTCATTTGAGCTTTCGGGGGCGCTGCCCCCGAAAACCCATGCGGGGGTGTTGCCCCTCGACCCCGCCTTGTACCGTGACAGGGAGCATGCTAGGGGCGCTGCCCCCAAACCCCTATCAAATAATGATGGTTTCTTGGTATGTGTTCCTGTCACCACATTTTTTTCAATAATGAAACATTCACCAAGATTTTATAGAATTTTCATATAATTGAAAAAAAATCGCCAGTACAACTAATATTTTTTACCTTTCAATTAAAACATTTTGCCAACAATATTAATTTTTCCCCTCAAAATAATGTAGGATTCACCAATATTTTACACCTTTTCCCAGGAGGGGGTTTCTTAAAGTTTTCCCTGAAGGGATTTGCAGATCTGAGGGTTTCGAGCCAATTTTTACAACTATAACAAATTTCTCTCAAAGAAGACTTTTTTCATAGATTTGAAACCCTAAGGGCAATATTGAAAACTAAGTCATTCCAATTGAAAACCCTAATGCCCATTTTACAACCAATACAAATAAATGAAACCCTTAAGCCCAAAACACAGATCTGGCATGCAATCAAGAAAGAAAAACCACAAAATTGTTCCAATAACATATTCTTCCAATTTTAATCAATAAAATCACATAATAACAAATAGAAGATTCAAAAAAATGATCCTAGCATTCCAGATGCATAGAAGAAAGGGATCTGGAAGCTAGAACTATCAAGATCACGATCCTACCTTAGTAACTGATGAGAGGAACAAATTCACAAATCCAAGCAATCAAGAATCCAAAAATGCTCCTAATCTTTCCACAAATCTCCAATCACCTGATTTCTCCTTCTCCTTGATTGAACCCCCTACAAAATGGATTTCAATCCAAGGATATAGAAAACGAGGCAATTAGGTGTTCAAAAAGTGAAACCCTAAAGAGAATATTAATTATCTAATTAAAAATAAAAATAAATTCTTTATTTTCAATTTTCACTTAAAGCATGCACACCTCAAATTTATAATAAATAAAAAATTCATAATTGAAAATGCATGAGAATATTTTAATTAAATTAAATCAATTAATCATGCAACTTAAAGGAACACTTAATAGTTCAACTTTGTACAATTAATTGCAATAATTGAATATACTATTTATTAAATCTCAATTATTTAAATTAAGACTTAATAATTAAATCAATTAATTAAATATAGGCATTTAATTAATATTTAATTATTAAATAGCCATATATTTAATATATCAATGTTTTAACCTTATTAAAGTTGCAAGTAGTATGAAAAAGCTAATTCATAATGATGAACATGGAATGGATTTCCTACGTTCTCTTTCTCAACTTGTTCATAAAAATGTCAAGTCACTTCAAGATTTTTCTCAAGAACTTGGTTACACACAACCTCCTGTAAGTGTTGTTCCTTCTAATTCCATTCCTTCCTCAATACCTAGTTTTTCTACCTATACATCACCTATAATAACAACTTCCTTTCATTCTTCTAGTCTTATACATGTTCTCATTCCTAATACTAATATTCATCCCTCTAGTATTCCATGTGTTTCATTACCTTCATCCATGCCCACTTACAATATTGTGTTTTTTTCTTATTCCAATTTTCGTTCTATTTCAGATAATGCTCCCAATGTTACCCACATATCTCCTACTCTTTCCACTGAATCTACAATCAATAGTATTGCTCAAATTGTGTCATCTTTACATCAAAAAATTACTTCCATGACTCAATCCAAGTTTAACATACCAAATTTTGATATTGCTAGTCCCTTATACTTGGATATAACTCATTTCTTCATTCCTAAATATATGAATATTCCTTGTTTAGACACCTACAATGGTAAAGTTGATCCCTTAACCCATGTTAAGACCTTTCAAACATTGTGTAGTGAATTTTCTCATGATCAAAGGTTTGTGGCTAAGATATTTCCTAGAACCTTTCAAGATAAGACCTTGCAATGCTATTTCTCCTTGCCTCCTTATTCCATTGATTCCTTTCAAAATTTTCCAATTCCTTCATTCAGCAACTCCAAAAAAATATTGGCCCTAAGATATCCCCGACTAATTTGAGAATTTTAAACAAGGTCCTAAAGAAAAGGTTATTGATTTCATTAGTGTATTTAAATATTTGCATGCTCAAATTTATTGTTCTATACCTGATATTAATGTGCAACATATGTTTATTGCTAATTTACAAAAATGTATTAGGGACAATACTTTTTTTTAATTCTCTTCTTTTACTCAATTATGTGCAATGCTTCATAATTATCAGCTTCAAGTGAGTCAATTTGAGAGCACAACTCCAATGGATCCAATTTACAAGGGTTATGTTGCATCATAGTACTTTTAGAAGTTTCAAAAACTAAAGGGCTTCATCAAGATCAATTCTTCATCTAATCATTTTGACGAGCAAGTGACACAAAAATCTAAAGGTGTGGCTCCTTTGTCATCTTACTTAAACCTTCTTGTACTTTTACTATCTTTATGAATCTTTGCATGATGCTATTGGTGCTAGGAAATCACCCCCCCCTTCAAATTTCATATTATTTAAAGCTATGGGTCATTTGTTAAGTCATGCAATCATGTCTAGAAAAGATAAATTTGTTAATTTGCATTGTAATGATTTAGAAAAGACATTATATGATAATTGTAACTGAAAATCCTGAATGGAATACAAAGGGACATGGGAATATGAATGGTCTTAGGGTAGGTAAACAATTTTCTAACCATCACTTTGTTTTTAAATAAACAACAAGTTATGTAATAAAAGGGGAGAGTTGAAAGAGAACTCCTGGCTAGAGAGTGAATGGAAAAGAAAATGCAAATGGCTCTCTAGTGGAAACCAGAGAGCCATTCATTTGTCATTACAGACATTATATTAATAAAGTTTATTATATTTCTTTCTATCAGCTTTTAGTTTCATAAGAGTCTCTATGTTTTGGGTTTACATGAAAGAACATAACTATTTATATATTTTGGGTTTCTCTTTATTATTGGTAGCTGACATTAAAGAGTTCATTTTGTTCATGAATCGGGTTATGAAGTATTATCGATTTCTATATCGATTAAGTGGTATCAATTTATTGTTTCAGTTTTCTTTGATAGAGAATATAAGAGTGATATGTTTCAGGAGTTATTGCTATTGATTCGGGTCTTTGAGTTATTGGGTGATGTAAACGGCCAATGATTTTGGGTATCAACTTTTATGATAGTCCCAAATCAGGATGGTAGAAATAGTTTTGTTTGATGGTAGACTGATTCAAAATACTAAGTGTTAGGTCCTATTGAAATGACTTTGAAATAAATGTTAGGTTAGTCTTGTGTTGGCTGCATGCAATGACCTCGTGAGTCATTTTATTATTCAGAGAATGTATCTACGCCTGCAACAGTTCCTTGTCAAGAACTATTACATGCAGCTTATGGTGGATTCGAGCAATGATATTGGGCATTATTGAAACCTCAGCCCATGAAGAATCCAAGAGGTGGTATGTTGATAGTTGTCTTGAAGAAGAATCAAAGAAAATAAATCTTGTTCGTAGACTTGTTTTCATGTGGAATAGCCCGAGTGATATTGAAGTCCCATTTCAAAGGAGATGACAATCAACAAATCATCATATTTTGTATTCGGTCTTTGAGAATGAAAAGGTGGCGAGTTCTCGTGTTTGTTTACACTGTAAGATGGTCAAAAAATATTGAAGACCCACTAAGTTGGTGGAATACATTTACGGTCTGTGAAGGAGCCATAGACAGACAACATGCATAGAATCTCGGTGAGATGAATCAGTGATTTAGTATGGAATATGAGATATAGTTGATGTTTCTATATTTAGTGATTATTATTATCAATTATCAAAAGGTTGTGAGCCTTAAATGAGTGTTAATAGAGAAATAAAGGATACGATCTAGATTTGTAGATCACCATCAATTTCCTCTGCATCATAATGGTATCAGATCTTAGAAGATTTTGAGCATGTAGATGGGATCTACACCAGGGAGTGTTGTGGTTATCTTGGATTGCAATTTATGGCTGCAAATTTGGTGCCAGTTCATTCAACTGCAGTGGGTGGACAGGAAGGTCTACCAAAGGTCATAGGATATGGTCTTGTGTGTCACTAATAGACTAGGGAGAGAGGCATGAAGGACTCCCAGGTGAGGGACAGAGGTTGTGATGCAGCATGGAGGAGTGGATTATGGAATGGGAAGCACCATTGAGGAAGTAGTATAAACTCCATTGATGGGAGTCATTTCAAAGTGACAGAGGAAGCAGAGGAGGCATCGATCTAGAAGAGGCCAAGATTTATGCAGTCTCACCAAAGCATTTCCATGGGACATGGAAATTTTAAAACTCGGGAGTATGGTGCAGGGGCACCACCTCCCCCCTTCAAATTTCATATTATTTAAAGCTATGGGTCATTTGTTAAGTCAAGTGATCATGTCTAGAAATGATAAATTTGTTAATTTGCATTGTAATGATTCAGAAAAGGCATTATATGACAATTATAACCAAAATCCTGAATGGAATACAAAGGGACATGGGAATATGAACGGTCTTAGGGTAGGTAAATGGTTTTGTAACCATCAGTTTGTTTTTAAATAAACAAAAAGCTACGTAATCAAAGGAGAGATTTGAAAGAGAAGTTTAGGATAGAGAGTGAATAGAAGAGAAAATCCAAATGGCTTTCTGGCAGTAGCCAAAGAGTCATTCATTTGTCATTACAAACATTATATTAATGGAGTTTATTATATTTCTTGTTATCAGCTTTTAGTTTCATAACAGTCTCTATGTTTAGGGTTTACATGAAAGAACGTAACTATTTCTATATTTCAGGTTTCTCTTTATTATTGGTAGTTGACATTAAAGAGATCATTTTTTTCATGAATCGGGTTATGAAGTATTATCAATTTCTATATTGATAAAGTGGTATCGATGTCTTGTTTTGATTTTCTTTGATAGAGAATGTAACAGTGATATGTTTCAGGATTTATTGTTATTGATTCGGGTCTTTGAGTTATCGGGTGATGTAAATGGACAATGATGTTGGGTATGATAGTCCTGAATTGGGATGGCAGAAATGGTTTTGTTTGATGGTGGACTCGTTCAAAATTCTAAGTGTTTGTTCCTATTGAAACTTCTTTCAAAGAACCATTATGTTAGTCTTGTGTTGGCAGGATGGAATGATCTCGGGAGTTATTTTATTATGCAGAGAATGTATCTACACCTATGATGGTTCCTTGTCAAGAATCATTACATGTAGCTTATGGCGGATTCGAGCAATGATATCAAGCGTTATTGAAACCTCATCCCGCGAAGAATCCAAGAGGTGGTATGTTGATAGTTGTCTTGAAGAAGACTTCAAGAAAATAAATCTAGTTTATAGACTTTTTTTCATGTGGAATAGCCTGAGTGATATTGAAGTCCCATTTCAAAGGAGATGACAGTCAACATTTCATCATATCTTGTATTCGGTCTTTGAGAAGGAAAAGGTTGCAAGTTCTCGTGTTTGTTTACATCATAAAATGGTCGAATGATATTGAAGACCCACTAAGTTGGTGGAATACATTTATGATCTATGGAGGAGCCACATACATAGAACATGCATCGAATCTTGGTGAGATGAATCAGCGATTTAGTATATAATATGAGATATAGTTGATGTTGTTATATTTAGTGATTATTGTTATCAAAATATCAAAAGGTTGTGAGCCTCAAATGAGTGTTAATAGAGAAATAAAGGATAAGATGTAGATTTGCAGATCACCATCAATTTCCAGTGCATCAGTGATGATGAAGTGTCTTAATGATAATATCACCATAAACCTGGCCATGATATTGAAAAAGATTTCTAGTTGAAATCCGTGATCCAAGACCTTATTGATTCTAATGTTATATCTATTGAAGTTTTTAATGATCAAGGAAATAAATATGTAACACCTTCCAATCCAAACTTGTAAATTTATACTAAGCCTTTACCCTCTCATTCCACTCATACCATTGATTCTATCAATACTTTTCCTTTTTCATCCCATGTTGTTGCATATGATGATGAATCTATTGAAGAAAACAATGTAGTTAATCTTATTGATCAAACTGAATCTAAACCTAAAACCAAACCCGAACTCAAGATTCTCATTACCTTTGATCCTAGTGAAACTATTAAGAGTCCTAATAGTCTTCTTTACATTGTTACAAGAGTTAATGGCTTTCTTTCCCTTGGTTTCATTATAGATCCCACTTGTATGGTGAATGTTATAATTGAAGAGAATCTCTACACAAGATAAATGCAACATGATTTCTATGACAAATCTGATGTGACAATTCAAACTTGTAATGGTTTCACTTATCCTACCCATGGTTCTATCACTTTTCTCATAGAATTTTGTGGTAAAACTTAGGATGTCACCTTTTTTGTCATCCCAACTTCTCATCAATTTAAAGTCTAACTTGGTCTTCCTTGACTAACCTCCATGAAATTTGTATCCTCTCGTATTCATAAGCATTTTAAATTTCCTCATAATGGAGAAATCATCACTATTAATCATATTCCTTTCCAACCTATAGTCCCTCAAGATTCCATTGACATTGACTTCTTTTGGCCTTCTATACCTCAACCCACTTACCCTCACAAATATAATCTCTTCTGATCCTATTATAAATATAAAATCCAAAATATTTGTGAACTTAGCAATCCTAAGGGTATTACATCTCCTTTCCCTAGAGCTGGACTTCTTCCTACACCACCTACTCCTCCTCTTTATGCTTCTGTTCCACCTCCTATAACCTAAAAAATTTCTATCCATCCTATCTCTCAACCTAATGAGGTTCTTGCATTTCTTCCTTTTAAGGAAGAAATGGATCTGATGTTGATTGATCCCAAGATAAATCAAATCTCCAACAAGACTAAATGTAACCCTTGTGCTCGTGATCACCATCGTAAATGTCATGCTAGAGATTGTTCTTGTGCTTCCCAAATCCTTTCCTCCCCTAAAACACTTATTGATGCTTTGAGTCCCTTTGACCAACCTATGCATATCCCAAGGGTGGAAGGCTATTTGTATCATGGATTGTATCATGATTAATTTGGATGATGAAGATATTCTAGATGGTGATGCTTTTGATGAGACTAATGATGATATTAATGCTAGTGATTCTAATGACATGTATGAGCTTATTAATGGTAATCATGATTTTTCAGCTATATTTTCACAACAATTATCTCTTAGTCCTAGTGACAAACAAAGTGAATCATCTTTACAGTGTGGTCCTTGTTTTGAATTGGATATTATTTCATCTTCCATGCTTGATATTTATCCTCTTGTGTGTTTCTCACATTACCTAAAAATTATAGACCGAAATGGGTGGGCAAGTGATATGCTTGAATAGACCCTCTTGTACAGTGGATTTTATGTGTTTTCTTGTTTTCCATAATGTTCTTCCCTCATGATGTGTTTCTTGTTATATGTTTTTTTTAGATTTCTTGAAATGAACCTAGTTGCTCCATTGGTGCAAGGTGATAAAGGAATCAACCCATTGTGATATTCCTCTATTTGTGTCTCATTTCTTCTATATGTTGTTACATGTTATGTTGTACATGTGCTATTGTTCATAAATGTTCTTTTTTGTTGTGTGATTGGGGATGATGCAAAATGTTATCTACCTGTTCTTTTTGGTCTCCATAATTCCAACCTAAAAATACTCTTCTTTATGACTCTTACGTGACAGTTTTCCATTGTGTTTGTAGTTCTTCTACCTTGGGGGAATGATGACATTCCATTTTTATATAATGTACATGTATTATCATATGATCATACCGACCCCAAATTAGTAGAACTCTTTCGTGCTCTCTTTTGATTGTGTTTCATTTGCCTTGGTTTGTCCTTTCTTAGGGGCATCTCATAGTGGACACATCTTTTGCTAGATGCGTGTACACTCTGTTATAGCTATTGCTCCCATTAAGGAATTTGTAACTGCTTTAACCTTGGGGCATACACTCTACTCATTATTTAACACTTTTCACACACACAATTATTCAATTTTACCTATCATGGGTCCTTAGACTCCTTCTTCTTTTATTGGTCCTTTGACTATCTGTACACACTTGGTCCTTTGGCTGACCACTTTTTGGATCCTTAGGTTGATCCTCTAGAAACTACATATCTTTTTATAATTTCAATTCCATCTTTTGCAACACCTTTTCCTTTGCATGATCCATGATAAGGAAACTCCTGGGCTAGTGGTCATGCCCTCTTTCTCTCTTGAGTGATGCCTCTCTTATTTGGTTTTGGATTTGATTAAGACTTAAGTCATTTAGGGGCTTGATGCTTCTGTTACAAGTGTGGTTATCATTGCACTAAAAGATCAACCTATCAATTCCCAATACAACCACTCGAATTATAGAATTGATAGGAGCCAGTTAAACCATGTCAAGAATATCATGAGGGACACTGACATGCTATCAGTAATCATCCCCCAACATCACTCATCACAAGCCTCTCTCACTCATGGAGGAGATTCAAACTTGTGAGCAATATTTTATACCACTTTCTACAAGTGTGGTTTCTATTGCACCAAAAGATCAACCTATCAATTCTCGATACAACCACTAGACTTATATAATCCACAAGAGTTGGTTAAACCATGTCACAAATCCTGCGAGGGACATTGGCACACTACCAATAGCTTCTTTGACTCTTTGATCTTGAGCACTCATATGCATTTATATAATTTACTGTGAGCATGAGTCTTCTTCTTCTCCTCCTCCTCCTCCTCCTCCTCCTCCTCCTCCTCCTCCT
>MU227459.1:3979908-3990835 GCA_018584345.1 Thuja plicata | reverse complement strand
GCTCCTGCTCCTCCTCCTCCTCCTCCTCCTCCTCCTCCTCCTCCTCCTAATATTTTTCAATTTGGAGCAATATTTTATTCTCCTTCTTCTCCTTCTCCTTCTCCTTCTCCTTCTCCTTCTCCTCCTTCTTCTTCTTCTTCTTCCTCTTCTTCTATCTCATCAAGGAAATATTTTTCAATTTGGAGCCTCCTCCTTCTCCTTCTTCTTCTTCTTCTTCTTCTTCTTCTTCAAGGAAATACTTTTCAATTTGGAGCAATATTTTATATCCCATGGTGCTCTCTTAGTGAAGCTTTAAAAGTAGCAAGGAATATCTCTCTTTTTCCATCATTCTTCTCTCTCTCCATGCATGTGTAATCAATCATTTCAAGAAAAATCAAGATCTAGGGGTGGTATTGATAGATCCATGCACATGTGACGACATCCTTCATCTTACATCTCTTCTACAAGGCCAATTGGTCTACATTCAAGCAACACACATTTTGCATATTTCATAGATTTGAGTGATACAAACATCTATCCATGAGGGTAAGCACATTAACATGGTGTATGAGGTAAAAACCCACCTATGTGAAACAAGCTGAAACATACAAACGTTAGGAGTTTAACATTACAAATACATTAAAAGTATTCAAAACTTGAAACAAACACAAAGCTTTCACCGCAACCTTCGATGAGCCAAAAAAGTGTTAGTATAAAGATATCCAAGATTACCTAGAGGGGGCTGAATCAACAATCAAACAATTTAGACTTGTCATTGACCATTCAACCACTTGCATCAAAAAACATTCATTGCATGAAAAACTAAGCAATAAAGATAAACATCCATAACCAAGAAACACAATAAAACCAGTTTTTTTCTCGTGGAAACCCAAGTGGGAAAAACCACATGTGGGGATGACACCGACTAAAATCTGCACTCTTCTGAAGTATGCCTAGCTAAGTGCTTAGCCCTATTAAATATTTACAAAATGTCTAGTTAAGAGAAAGAACCTATTAGGAGTCACTCGGTCAAGGATTTAACTCTAGCCCTTTTAGGAGCTTTACCATTTTAGGAGTAACCTGATTAAAGAATTTCAAACCCTAATTAAAAGTCACCTGATTAAAGAATTTACAATTCATACCTACTAGGATCTACCCGGTTAAGGGATTTAGTTTTATGAAGCTATTAGTAATCAACAAGTAAATGATTTAAGAAAATAACACTCTCTACTAATACAGATCTAGTTCAAGCTCAATCTCTACTTCACATAAAGAAAATATTCTCTCTTTTGTCTTCTCTTGATCGCACCTCTGCATCTACAATCTACACTTCTTTTTTCATATTTTTACATATTTATACATTACAAGTCCATCAAAGCAATTAATCATCTTAAAAAAAAAATTATAATCTTTCCCGCTCAATGAACAAACCCTAAAACATGTTAAAAATCTATAACACTCTCTAGAAAAGTAAGGTTGGCTTTCAAATCCATCGCACATCAATTTGACAAAGAAAATTCAAACCATGACACATTCTTCAATGTTCTTGCACAACCTCCAAGAAACCTAAGCACAATGATCATGAAAATGCCAACTTATCAGTCCTCACCAATATCCAATATCACCACAGTCTTTGGAACACATAATTACTTACTACAACATGATGCATCAACACCAACCAAGGATCTGATTGACTATTCTAAGAAATTCTTACGAAAAGACCTTCTGTTATTTAAAGTTTCCCTCCTAGTCATCAAATCATTATGAGGTCACAACAACAAACTCATAACATAGTCTAGATAAACATATCATAATCACAATACCATAATCCAAACTTAGTTGACACAAACATCAAATCAGTCTTCCTGTGCTACATCATGTTCTTCGTGTTAACATGTCAACCTTCAATCAATCATAACTCACACAATACATAAGTTTGTTAACCTCTCAACCTTCAATCAATCAATCACTTATTCTTCATGTATGATTGCACACACCAACTATTACCACAAATCAGGATTCAACCTCTTGAACATACATCAGCATAATAGGTACACAGTCAAACAACAAACACTAAGTTGACATCAATGACAACATCATAACTGAGCATCCTACAAAACACATACCATAACATCTCAACATACTCAATATCAATTATGCCAACAATCTTCCCCATTGGAATTGATGGCAACACCAATAATACCAAGCAATCATCTAGAGAATCTTGATACAACAAATGCTCTCTCTTAGCTGTTTCTTTCTAACTTTCTCTTCTTGTGCTCTTCTTTTCTCTTCTCCCCCTTACTGATTCAATTCTTGTTCATCTCTCCCTTTGACAACAATTCCAAAGATGCAATAGGTCCAATACATCATCTGTTGCAACTGTCTTCAACTTTTTTCGACTACCCCCCCTAAGGACTAGTCCCCTGAAAATAAATCCACTGGATTGATGCACCTACAACATCTTAGTTTTTTTAAAGTAGGGGCATAACCCCTAGCTTACCTCTAAGGTACTCAAAATTATCCTTAGGTAGTGGCTTAGTGATGATATCTTCTATTTTCTCCTTTGTTGGTATGTATTCCAACTTCACCTCTTTCTCCTACACTTGCTCTCTCAGAAAATGATACTTAATTGCAATGTGCTTAGTCTTGGAATGCATTATAGGATTCTTGGAAATATTTATTGCAATTGTGTTGTTCAGTCACCTTTTCTTTGATGCCTTCAAGAATCTGATTCATCCATACAATATGTGTACAATTTATAGGTGTTGGTACATATTCTGCCTCTGTAGCTGATTTTGAGATACAATTTTTCTTTTTTCTTGTCCAAGATACAATCCTTTTACCTAGAAAGAATGCACCACCACTTGTACTCTTTCTATCATCAACATTTCCTTCCTAGTCTACATGAGTAAGCACACTCAAAGAGAAATCACCATCCTAAGCATATAATAGACCATAGTCAACCGTCCCTTTTAAATACCTGAATATCCTCTTGACTGCAACCATATGAGATTCCTTAGGATTTGATTGAAATATAGACACTTTACCAACTACTTGAGCACTATCTATTATGCTTTCAATGACATACTGCATCTTTCCAATCATAGATTTGTACAAAGTAGCATCTACTGCATTAGATTCATCATCCTTAGACAATCTAAATCATGTTACCATGGGTGTTCCAACTAGTTTGGAGTCATCCATACCAAAATTCTTGAGCACTTCTTTCACATATTTTGATTGACTGATATATATGCCATTCTTAAGTTGTGAAATTTGCAATCCAATAAAGAATTTGATCTCCCCAATCATTGACATTTCAAACTCCTTCTTCATCTCCTCAAAAAATTTCAAACACATCTAATCATTTCCTCCAAAAATTCTATCATCAACAAAGACTTCAAATAATAGAAACTTATCTCCTTCAACCTTTAAGTACACATTACTATCATCACTTTTTCTATTGAAACCAATCTGAATAAGATAGGAATGTAGCCTTTCATACCATGCCCTTGGATCTTGTTTGAGTCCATATAGTGCATTTTATAGCTTGCATACCATGTCCTTGTCCTTTCTCAAAGAAAAACCATTGGGTTGTTCTATGTAGACCTCTTCTTCAATAATTTCATTCAAGAAAGATGACTTTACATCCATTTGAAAAACTGAAGCATAAGCAAGTAGAATTCTTACCCCTTCCATTCTTTCTACTGGAGAAAAATTCTCACCATAGTCTAGTCATTCTTCTTGTGCATATCCCTTACATACAATCCTTTACTTGTTTCTGATCACATCTCCATCTTCATTTAGTTTATTCTTGAAGACCCATTTGGTACCAATCACATTTTTATCTCTAGGTCTAGGAACAAGTGCCCATGTATCATTCTTCTTGATTTGATCAAGTTATTCTTCCATAGCTTTTACTCAATCTTCATCCTTGATTGCTTCCTTCACTTTCTTAGGCTCATACTTGAAAATCAAATAAGTACTCTCTAAGATTTCTTCTTGTTAGAACACTTGCATTCTTACCACCTATGATCTGATCAACGAAATGATTCATCTTAACATACCTAGGTATTTCCAGTTTAGGCCTAGGACCTTCTTCTCCTATCGGTTGAATTACTTATCCTACATTGTTTTGATATACTAGTTAATGCATTTTTGGTTCAATATAAACAATCTCTCAATCATCCTTTGTCACTTGCTAGCTTGAATCACCAGATTTGTCAGAGTATTAATCCACCTTTACAATTCCACTCTTAATCATCTTGTTAGTTCTTTTATTGAAACACTTGTAAGGTTTTCTTTTATTAGAATATATGGTTGGTTCTTTTTCTTTCTGGCCCTCTTTATACTCATAGCTCAAGTATATTCCTCTATAAGCCAAAACATTAATTCAAAAAGGAAAAGAAACAACCTTCAACAAGGTCCTTGAACCTTCTACACTTTGAGCTCCATAGACTCGCGTGGGTATTACCTATCTTCTGCCTTCAATATTTAATACTTTCACAAATAGGAAGGTATAATGGATGCAGTATAAAACATGTAAATTGTAATAGATTTTATAAAGATTGATGAGAACCAAATGTTCTAACACACTAGACCAGTGCCCTATAAAATGGGTATGGAGTCACTTACTATGCAAAGACTCTTAGCTGAAACACATATCAAATGTAACCTTGCAAATGATCTTTGAAATTGACTATGCCTTACATATTCAATTCACACTTCTTGAAAGAAGAAATAATCATCAAATCTATTACAACTCATTACTCACTGAAACTACCTTAAGGAATTTAATTCTCTCCTTGAAAGAAGCCTTAAACCAACTAGACGCTTTTTCACTTTACAAAGTGATGGACTGAGATGTCCTTAACAACCAATCTAAATGAGCACAAAAGCTAGAACAAAGAAAACTATTCAATAAAATCACACAAATAATAGGAAATTACAAACATATATTGATATCAAAGCATCAGTTACATATAAAATTAGTTCCAAGGAAACCACTAATAGTCTTAATCCAAATATGAAGAGCTTACAAGCCTTCTATGACATAAAAATCCCATCCTTACAAATGAATATGAAAAAACTAATTATACCCATCAGATATCACAAGCTTGGACCACCTTAGGGAAAAAAGAAACCCTAAAACACAACCACCAAAACTCAGGAAACAAACTCTCATTAAGGTAGAAAAGACAGAGACTGGACTAAGGTCACAAAATATCTGTGAATCAGATGAGAACCCTAAGTCACCACCATTTAGAATTTATGAAGCTACAGTCATCGAAATTCCATCCTTTCAGCACCCTATGACTACATAAATGTGACCCAAAAGATCAAGTGAATCCATCTACCCCTCTGCAACTTGGAAAAGCACCATGATGGCCAAAAACCCTCTGCACAGGTTTGAAAAGTCAAATTATACTGGCTCCAATGGTCACCGTGACATAGAAACATTATCAATGGCCCAGATTAACCCTCGAGGATAAATTTAAAACATGGTCGTTGATCTTTGTTAAAAATCACCCGTGAGCAGAAGACACTGCAGTTCCTTGTAGCATCACGGTCCCATTTGACCTTTTGACTAGAACAGACATGTATCACCCAGACGTGATTCCATGAAGAATAACCAACAAGAAACTTTGGAGCAAGGCATCATGCCAACCACATGATCAAAACTGATATGATAGTCCTTTATCCCTGTTGCTGGCTAAGAAAAAGTGGGCCCAATGATCTCAGATTAACACCTGGAAACATGGCGTGATCCCATGCTGAATAATCATCGTGCAAATTCTTCTTAAGGGATTGTTCCCACCGTTAGATCTAAACTGATCAACTTGATACTTATCTTCCTAATAGCTTGGTGACTTTACATATGTCGCACAAATGCGATGCCATGAAGAATAACTTCCCTACAAGTCTTGATCCCTCAAACATGCACACTATGCAATGAAAATAGATCTGACAGTGCAAAATGGCATCGATAGCTTTGAAAAATACTGACCTAATGATCTCAGGAAAGACACATGGCACTCAGGCACTATGCCTTGAAAAGTAAATTGGCCGCATCTTGCGATTAAGGGATCATGCCTTCCAATAGATCAAAAAAGTCTTGCATGACACTTGGGATAAATAAAACATAGTGAGGACATAGGACATAGGAAAATCTAAAAAGAACCCCACGCATGACATAGGAAATTCTAGAAAATAGGCCCGCGACAACAACTTAAACCCATAGGAAAAGAAACATATGTGACTGAAAAGTAACATGAAAATAGAAAGTGCACGAGACACTTAGGGTTTTTGGAAAAAATGAACCAAGGGATAGAAATTTTGTAATTAGGGCTTTAGAACCAGGTCTAAAAAATTACAAAAAAAAGGTAGGAAGAACACCATTTAAATCAAAAAAATTAAATTTCTAATAGTGGCTCCAATTGAGAAAGGTTGAACACAAGTCCAACACTAGAAAACCAACACTCTGGGACATAGACCAAAACTTACACCAAAACCCTAAAACTAAATAACCATGAATATATACAAATATTCATATATTATAATGCATGAAAAGTGAATTAGGAGGAAAATAGCTTTAGAAACTGCCCATGCACAGGCAAGTCTTACATTTCACCAGTGGGACTTTGCAAGAAATAAGAATCTTTCCCATGTTGATTGTGCACAACAAATGGTCATAACCATAACGATTCAAATTTTCCATTTTTTCCTTTGTCTTCTAATCTTGCATTCCATTAGAGCACCATGTCATTCACAGGAAATTTCCTTTCTGATGCTCTCTTGTCAAATAAATACTTGGACTGTTGTTGGATCTTCTGATTTTACACTTTTTCTTCACTTCTAATCTCATCCAAATCTACCAACTGCAACATTCTATTTTTCATTGGTTCTATCACCTCTATGTCTTCATTTTTGATAAAATTGTAGACAGACAAGAAATTATTCAATGGTAATTTATCTTTTGTTCCATAAACCATTTAAAAAAGGGATACACCTATAGGTCCTTTCATTGTTATCCTGTCAGCCCACAAAGCTAACTTAAGCTTTGAATTCCAAAACTTTTTGTTATTTTCTAATGTCTTTTTGATGATTTTCATAATGCTCTTGTTACTATATTCTTCTTGTCCATTCACATGTGGATGGTATGGTGAAGAATATGAAACCTTTATACCATACTGGTCACAAAAATCTTTGAATTCTTCAGACCTAAAGCACATAGAATTATCCATGAATAGATTTCTTGGCACACCAAACCTGGTCAAGATGTTATCTATTAGAAAATCAATGGCCACCTTACTGGTTTCCCTCTTGGTTGGTATAGCCTCAACCCATTTTTTGAAATAGTCAGTGGTAACAAGGATCCAACTGTGACCCACACTAGACTTTTCTAAAAATTCTCCAATAAAATCAATTCCCCATTAGGAAAAAGGGACCTCAACTAAAATTGGATTCAAAGGCAAAGCCCCTGAATGCATTAACTTATTTGAACACCTTTTAAAAGCCTCACACTTTTGCACAAACGGATGTGTGTCCCTGAACAAACAAGGCCAAAAGAAACTAGATCTAAGTATCTTATGCACAGTTGTCTTTGCTGAATAGTGTCCTCTACACACACCACTATGTGTTTCTTTCAACACCTTATCAGATTGAGCTTTATTCAAAAAAAAAAAGAGAACTCCATCTCCATTTTTCCAATATAAATCTCCTTAAATCAACACATATTTCTGAGCCTAAAGTCTAAGATCCCTTCTTTGATTTTGTGTCATGTTCTCGGGACATTTGGTATTCTTCAAAAAATATACAATATTAGTATACCATGATTGCATCTGAATGCTAGTTTTTATTTCATTTTCTTGTACACCATTTACTTGGGTAAGCTCCATATTTTTATCTGTCATGATATTTTCCAACCCCAAGCCTCTAACCAATTTGGTAATCTGGATCTCCAAAACAAATTCTTCTATTCTATTGATCCACTTGCACCTCTTACCAATGACCTCATTTTGTGAAAGTATATCCTTAACAATAGCATGAGGTACATAGACAATTACCTTGGCACATACTAAATAAGGCCTAAAATCCTTGACTACCTTAACTAAGTCATAAGCTTGTTTTTCCATGATTTCATAATTTAATTTTGTTGCCTGTAGAGACTTGCTGAAAAATGCAATAGGATGTTCAAATTCCTCTTTGTCCTTCTACAATAGCACTACAACAATGGTATGGAATGAAGAAAATGAGAAAAGAGAAAAATTTAATTCCTAGTTAGGAGACTTAAAAACTGTTGCTTCCTGAATAGCCTACTTAATCTTCTCAGAATCTTGTTGAGGTTCTTGATCCCAATCATAATTAAAACCTTTCTTTAGCAACTTGGCAATAGGTTTTATAATTTCTACAAAATTCATAATAAACCTTCTTACAAAATTTATCTTTCCTAAGAAAGATTGCACCCCTTTGATGTTCTTAGGAGGAGTCAACATACTAATAGCCTCAATCCTCTCTGGATCTATTCTCACTCCTTCCTTGGACACTATATGCCCTAGCAACTTTCCCTCCTGAACAACAATGTAGCACTTCTTTGGATAAAGAGATACTCCAAACTCCAAAGCCTTACCAAAAATATTCTCCAGATGCCTGCAATGTTCCTAAGGTTTCTTTGAATATGCAGTGAGATCATCATGATAGACAACCATAACTACATTTATGAATTCCTTGAAAGCAACATACATTTCTCTTTGAAAAGTGGCCCCTACATTCATGAGACCAAAAGGCATATTTACATAAACATAAGTTACCCAAGGGGCAGTAAAGGTTGTATTGAATTTGTCTGATTCATTAACCAAAACCATATTGTAACTAGAGAATCCATCCATCCTGGATAAAAGGACACATATCATAACTCTTTGTAGCATTACCTCCATATTAGGCAAGGATTAATTGTCCTTGAGTGATGCTACATTAAGGTTTTTGAAGTCAGCACAAATCCTAATGTCTCCATTCCTTTTTCTCACTCGCACAAGGTTTGACACCCAGGATTAATATCTAATTGGTTTTATAATTTGAGCCTCCCTGAGTTTCATTAGTTGTTCCTGCATTTTTTATGCTAGCAATGGATTTATTGTTCTTTGCTTCTGTCTAGAAGGTTTCACATAAGGATTTAGAGGAATCTCATGTTGAAACAAGTCCTCTCTGTAGGCCTTAAGATCTTCATATGCCCAAGCAAAAACATGCTTGTATTTCTTTAATAAACTGATCAAATTTGCTTTGATGTGAGGGGATAAGTTCTTCCCTATGTATACCATTTTAGGGGCTGCCTCTGACTCTAAATTTATCCCCTCAACACTGTCCAATTTTTACATCAAATCTTTTATGCAAGTGACTATCATTGCCACTGAAGATGCCCTAAAGTTGAACCAAACCTTTAGGTATTACATTTGTTGGCAACTGAACAACCTCAGCTCCAAAAATAGTTTGTTTATCATCTATGATTTCAACTAGAACATTACAATCAATTCTCCGGCCCTCATAATTATCCATACATTGAATGAACCTGAGAATATCACTGTCATCCTAAAAATCTTTCCAATTACACACATTATGAGGGATAGTAGGCCTAATCATAGTTTCAATAGTAGAAATCCCAACCAAAGTTATATCATCATTTTTATGGCTACTCTTTCAAGGAAATCAGCTATAATGTTCTTGGATTTTTCTACCCATTCTATTGAGAAAGCATTAAAAAATTCTATTTTATCCCAAACCGCATGCTTGTATAAGTTTAGTCTATCATTTTTAACAACATGCATGGATCTAATTTGGGAAACTGCTAACTCTTATTCCCCAAATACTCTTAAAAAATTTATGCCATGTTTTATTGGATCTCTAAGCCTAACAACAATGCTTCATATTCTGCAGTGTTATTTGTACATTGGAAAGCTAAGAGGAAAGGATATTTAAAATTTGTACCTGATGGGGAAATAAAGACTACACTAGCTCTAGATACTTTCTTGGAGCATGCACCATCAAAGTAAATTTTCCATATCTCATCTTGATGTGATTGTGACTCCCCCACAATTGGGTTTTGATGCTAAACTCTGGACCCATTTTTCTCAATCCTAAAATTTTCCATGTCAACATCCATGAAACAATTCAGCACCTTTGGATCCCTCTTCTCAATTATCATTACAGCACGTAGCTCTTTATATAACTTTACATCAGTCCCATTGATAGGGATAGTAGTATAAGATAGGTCCAATTGCAGATGTCCTCCAACAGCTTCTGCCCACTGCCTAAATAGAAACATCCATAATGAGGTGGTGTATCAACCACAAAAACATCCATCTTGAAGGTAGCCTCAGGAAAAGAATAAATCTTGACTTCAATACCTTTTAAGGTTCCTAAAATCTCTATTATCTATAAAAAAATAGCTTCCAAAAGATGTATCAACTTTTAAGCCCAACTCCTTCATAACACCACAAGGCATTGCATTTTCTACAACACCTGAATCTATCATAATTTTTTTTTATCAATTGGTCATTTACCAATAGATTCACATAAAAAGGATCTACCTGAGAAGGCTCCTGAGTAATAATGTCCCCCACATAAATTATAGGAGCTTCCTTCTCCTCATCATCTCCCTTTTTCTTGATAGTCTTTGTAACAGGAATGATATCATCATACTGTTGGAAATATTCAGGACTAACCAAGTTACTGAGAGGGAAGGGGTGAATCAGTAACACTTAAAACTTTAAAACAATTCTGCACTTTTATATTCTCTAACCATTCATTCATCTAATCTACTGCAAGCATGAAAATGTAATCATTCATAGCACATAACACAAAGATTGGTAACCCAGAAACCTTTCAAATAGAAAGTAAAACTGGGGTGGGGATGGTACCCACAAAACTTTGGTACTGCAGTATAAAGTTG
>MU227459.1:3933474-3979498 GCA_018584345.1 Thuja plicata | reverse complement strand
CATACAAATTAATAACATAAACTTATTTCTAAGTCGGCCTTACATAGGTGAACAAAATATTACTGAGTCGGTAGAAGCTCGGTTCCTCAAGCTGGCTCGGTGATCTTCTGATACTCAGCATCCACTAAAATACTCGGCATCGTCATGCTCTCAGTAAGAGTAGAGGCTCGGTCCATACTAGTCCCGAAGTGTAGCTTGAAACTCGGTAGCTGTGGTGACTCGGTAGATATATTGTCACTCGGTAGTAACTGACTTCTTGATTATCTTTGACTGATGACTCGATGACTACCGTCTTCTCGGTAACTGTTGTTCTTCTCATATACTCGGTGACTGCCTTACTGCTCGGTTTGAACTGATTAATCGGTGAGCTTTACTGAATGCTCGGTATAGTCTGTGGACTGAGTGATGAGCTCGGTAAGCATTCAAAATCGAATAAGTGTTTTCATTAAGTGCATTCACTGATGCCAAATATATCATTATTCCAACACATACATACCTTTAAGTAAAGATAAAGAAGCCTCTCTATACTCCTTTAATTTCAACATCTCAATCAATGGCACTGAAACCTTCATTTGAGATAATATATTCTTTATGTCAAAATCTGGAAAACCTAAGACATCCCCACTACAAGGCTTACCTTTTCTCTCCTTGAATTTCCCTATTCTTTGATCATTAATGGGGGTACCTTTTGTTGGATCTATAATATTATCTTTGTTTTGAATTTGGGGTTCAAGATAACCTTGTTAGGATTGGATAATATTGAGAGGGGGGTGAATTAGTATTATAGCACTTTATTAAATTCTTCAACCATTTAAATATCAACCATAAACATGCAATAAAGAAAAGAACATAATCATATGACACAGTACTCATAACACCATATTTTGTTTTCGAGGAAACCCTGGCCAAGGGAAAACCTCGGTGGGGATGGTACCCACAAGCATGTACGAAAGTATAATGTCCTTGTAAGGAGACCTAGGCCTGTTAGGAGCTGAATATTACATAGCACATTTCCTTGTTAAAGGAATTACAACCCTGTTAAAGGTTCACAACACCCTGTTAGGGGCCAACTGAGTTTATAGCTCTTACAATATAATTCAGGTGACAAAGTGTTCTCAATCATGAACAAAAATAAGCAACACTGGTGCTTAGATAGTTCCTTTATTGTTCTTCAATGATCTCTGTCATTCTCTTCTCTGCTATTCGCTCAACAACTTATCAAACTGTCCAACTAATCACACACATTCACATGTATCTTTATCAAAAATATCTTACATATATATCTCACAACTTTACAAAGTCGGCTCTCAATATGAATATTACAAATATTACTAAGTCGGCCTTCAGTAAAAAATAGATTTAATATAGTAAACACAAAATGCATAGTTTCCACTCTTGCATAGTCAATGTGGAGGTTATCAACAACCAAAATACAACTTTGATTGTCTGGATTCCAAGTCATACTCCCTCAATCTTCGCAATTGTCAAACTGCTATGTTTTGTTGTTCTGCTACAGTGTGTTTATCTTCAATTCTTTCTAACTCACCATAGACTCAACCAAAAAAAAAAATATCTTAGGTGAAGGTCATATGTACCCCATACTATCTTCCCCTAATGTCTCTTTCCCTAAATCATCGATCTCGATCTTCAACATCTAAAACACTTATGTATCTCTCCTTCTACACTTAGTCAATTTCTGAATCATCAAAACTTATCTTTTCTAGAATTGATCTGAAACCCAGATGTGTTTCCATAAATGAAAACCAAAAATTAAATCACATTTACACAAAATGTATTACTTGCCAACAATCTCACCCTTTGGCATTGATGGAAACACTTAACAAAAAAAAATGAATAAGTGTTCCAACAAATCTGTCTACTCTATAATCTTGCTTTCTATTTCTTTTCTCTTTTCTTTTCTTCTCCTATATATTTTTATTATATATACATATATATTTTTTCTTCTTCTCTTCTCCCCCTTTGACAACAATGACAAAGGCACATATACAACAATAGGTTTTAGTTCTTGCTCACGAGTTTTAGAATATCCTGAAAGGAATCTTCCAAGATCTTCACTTCTGCAGTCCATGTTTTGAACAAAATTTGGCTAATGTAAATTAAGCCATTAAGTGCAAATGATGTGGTCTCAACTTCTTTCAAGTTTGTGGGCATAGATTTATCTAGTGAATCTGTCACTTTCTCTAACTCTGAGAGATGAACTTCAAGTATTGATAACTTAAGAGTGATAAAGCTCTTCAGAAAATTGAATCTTGTCAGCACTCTCCCTTTCTCATTATCTAATACACTAAGTTTAGCCAAAATCCTTGTGAATTCTTTGTCTAACTCTGTTGTGGATTGTGAAGGTGTTTCACAACCATCCATCATGTTGTTCAGAGTTGCCTTCTCTTTGGCAATAATGTCTTCTACATTCTGAACATGCCTTATTGGATTCATGCAATAGCTAAACAATTTTCTCCCATGTCCAATGTAGATCCTTACAGTTGTCAAGCAATTTTTAACAATGCCTAATTCTCATGAGATAGATTTGAAAACTTTTGTTAGCTTCTTCTCTGAGTATGTCTTCTCTACCTTCTCCTCTGCTATCTTCAATAAGTTCTCATAGTGCCCACCAAATTCATCAAGTGTAATTCAAAGATTTTCAATGTCATCTTTGTTCTGGAAAACAATAGGTGTTGGAAGAAATTTGTTTACAGTATCAATTTTTCTTGTAATTACTTTCACCTTCATGTCTCCTTTCTGTTCCGATCTTTCCTTGGCTTTGTTCAAAGTAGTAAATGCCAATTTTACTAATTCAACTTCATCCATGCTGTCAACATTTACATCATTGCTTGCCAACAATGAAATGGATGATGTGTTTACCTCTTTCTTTTCATCCTCTTTCTAATTTGTCTTTTGGTCTTCTTCCTTCTTCTCATCTTCCTTCTTATGTTCTTCTTCCTTCTCATGTTCATCCTCATCTACCATAGAAGTATCCATGTTCCCTGAAAAACGGTCCTTTTCATCTTGAGAGGTGTCAAAAGTTACTGCTACACCAAAAACATAGAAATCTGGTGGTGGATCTACTTTTCTCTTCTCAGCAGTTGTCTCTATTACTTTTGATCTTTCACCCATTCCCAATTGTGTGGGCAAGTATGATTATTGAGGGCTTGTTAGAAGTAGTACTCATCAATATCTTCTCTAGTGCCTTCTGAGTTTCCTTAGTGACTTCATCATACTTCCTCTCCATGATTTTCAATAATCTCACCTTGGTCCTTAATAGAGGTTTTAATTCCTTGTATATTTTATCCCTTTCTTGTACTGATATCACAGGCAACATGTTATCAATTTCTTGGTTCCTAATTGTATCATCTTCAATTTGTGCTACATGTTTTCTTATCTCCAATCTCCCATATAAGTATATAGGTATGCTTCCTTATATTTCTAAAAGTGTCTTCTTGAAAGTAAGTAAGTGTTATATCACAATGTCCTCAATCTTAAGTTTGTCTACTTCTACATACATGTTATAGTATTTATCAATTGTGACCAATTTGCCTTGTTCTAATGCTCTCTTCTCTAGCATCTTCAGGTCAGGTTTCCAAATGTGTTTTTCTTCTTTCTTCTCTTCTCTTGTTGTGCTCTACTCTTTAGGTGATTTTTGTATGATTGGCCTTGTTACTCTAGAAGTAATGTTTTCAGCTTGTGCTATTTTCTATTGAGGAGGAGATGGACTGTCTACCATAATTACCCTAGGAGTGAGAGGGGATACAATACTTCCACTTATTGGTTTAAGTGATCTTTTTGTCATCTTCTTTTAGTTCTCCTTTTTTCAACCCAACTTTTAATCTACATTCATATACAAGATTCTCTATCTTTCTCTTCCTTAGACCTCTAGTCTGTTCTTCTCTCACTTTTGCTAACTTTTCCTCATGACTTCCCCATCTTTCCTATGTTGTATCATTTTCTGATGCAAGGACATGTTCTACTTGCATGGTAAGTACTTTAGAACTTACTTCATAACCCATGGGATAACACCATTTCTTTCTGGGTATGACTGCTTCAAAGAATACACAATCAGTTTCAACCATGAAACAAATTGTATCTTTGTATTTCTCAACATTGTATTCATGTATCTTGTATCTTATTTTCATCTGTCTTTGTAGTATCTTGACCATACCAAATAGTTCACCATCAACCCAAGTAGCATTCTGTCACTTTTAGCTCTGTGAAATCAATATGCTAGTAGGTACTCCAGATTCCCAACCACTATGATGTAAGCCATGAAATTTTTGCTCAATATGAATGAACATATGCATCAGAAATGAACCAAATCTGAAGGTTTTTGTTTTTTCCTTCTTCACTAGCATCACATTCTCAAGGAATTGTTGTGCCAGAACTTCACATAGATTATACTTTACATTTTCCTTCACCATTCTCCATGCCATCATGATTACCCCAATAGATACTGAGTTAGGTTTGCAACTATAGTAGAACTTGTACCAAAGTATCATTGCAATCAATCTTACATCTTGCTAAAAGATGTCGTTTACTCTCATTGCATGTCTGTCCCATTTGGAATGAGTTAGGGTTTCAAATTATTTCTTCACATGTTTCTCCACAATAGGGATAAATCTGGTGTTGTCCAATCCAGTGATTTCATGGATTAGGTCACTACAAATCTTCACAAGTTGATCACCAATCTAGATAAACTGATCATGAACCATACCTAATAGTATTTTGAACCATTCATCTTCATCAAATTTTCATAAATCCATAATTTTCATTATGCTCAGATGATTAATATGTTTGTATTCTTCTCTCATGACTCCATTGTCAGTTATATACTCTATCTCAGTTGATATATCATCAATTCCCAATATGTCATACTTACAATGTATGTAAGCCCCAATATCTTCTACATGTAACACACCATACAGGGTTTGGGAAAATGCTCCCTCTAGATCCTCTTCACATGATTTTAATAGATTTTTCTTAAGCTTATACCTAGGTCAATCTGTAACATTGAAAATAATAGGTACATCCATGGCTAGATGATGTAAATACCTTTCTTCCACTGAATTCCAAGTTTATCCTTCAATCAATCATGCACAACCAATGTAGAATAATCTAAACTTCTCTGCTCTTTGATTTACTTAGCTCTCTCTTTGTCAAATGGTAAAGAGACAGGTCATCAAGTGGTTCTTTATACAAGTTTAAGTTATGAATTTCACTTTCACTTAAAACTATCCAGTCGGCTATTAGATCCTACAAACAAAATATATGTGTCGACTAATGTTGCACTCTTAGATGTATACTTCATGATGTTGGCCAAGCTTATACCCAAGCTTGCACGAGTTCAATCCAAAAATTTTGAGGTAGGATATATTTTTATGTCTGTATCCAATGCTCCCCCTAAGGCCATTGTCGGCCAATTAGGTTAATTCTATCTTGCTACCATCAGGAAAAGTTCCAGTAGCCTCTACTTACTCTCCCTGAACTGATGTCTCACTTGTTTCTTTGATCTTCCATATTTTACCACTGTTTCTATCTTCCGCCTTCTTAAAAAAAGTTTCAAAATCACTCTTCAAATCTGCAACAATCTTACCAATATCATTTCCATTCTTCTGTGAATTCATAGGAGGTGGTACTCTTTTATTGTCTAATCCATTATACCAGAAAAAAATTTCTATATGTCCTGGGTTATTGCATTTGTAACATATAGGAGGTATTCATTCCTGATTGACTTGCAGCTTGTAGTACTTCGTAATGTGTCCAATGTTATTAAATTTTTAGCATGTAGGTTTCACTGTAGATTCTCTTTCATTTTCTTCTATATCCTAATTGATTAGTTTTTTTGCATTCTTCTTTCTTGTGCCCATATCCATTACAGTTAAAACAATAACCAAAAAAATTTCTAAAAGGGGCATTACCTCTGCAGTATCTCTTCATGTGTCCAATTTTGTTGCAGCCAAAGCATCTTCCTCTAAAGGGTCTGATCTTCTCTTTAGGCTCTTCAATAGAAGGTTTCTCAACATCAATCTTCTCATTTGATTTCTCTTCCTAATTCTTTGAACATTCAGCTTCATTGAAGCCAATACCAGTCATATCAATCAAATCACTGCTGGTGTGAAGTTTCTCAATGTGTTTCCTTCCTTCAACAATTTCGCCTTTTATAATCTGATTGTATTTTTCCATTTCCAGATAAATTTTCTTGTAGTTGTCAGCCTCATTATTCATTTGATCTAATGCACTATTTAAAGCTTCTTCAACTTTCTTCTTAGCATCCTTCTATACCTATATTTCTTTAGTCATAGTCTCATTTTCAATTTTCAGAGTTTCATTCTATTCTTTTAGTTGCTTCACCTTATCTGAACTATCTTCATCTGAATCCTCTTTTATCTGAACCACAAGATCTTGTCTTTGATTTCTAGAAAGCTCAAGTTGATCTTTGAGTTTCTTTATGAATTTCTCATCTCTTTGCATGTTGAATCTCAACTCTCCATTCTCTACTTTTGCTTTGTCAAGGTCTTCAAGTGAAGCATCAAAGTTCTCTCCAAGGGCCAAAAGATCTGATACCAATTGTTAGGATTGGATAATACTGAGAGGGGGGGGGGTGGATCAATATTATAGCACTTTATTAAATTCTTCAACCATTTAAATATCAACCATAAACTTGCAATAAAGAAAATAACACAAGTAAATGACACAGTACTCATAACACCATATTTTGTTTTCAAGGAAACCCTGGCCAAGGGAAAACCCCAGTGGGGATGGTACCCACAAGCATGTGCTAAATTATAATGTCCCTATAAGGAGACCTAGACCTGTTAGGAGCTGAATATTACACAACACATTTCCTGGTTAAAGGAATTACAACCCTATTAAAGGTTCACAACACCCTGTTAGGGGCCAACTAAGCTTAAAGCTCTTATAATATAATTCAAGTTACAAACTGTTCTCAGTCATGAAAAAAAACAAGAAAAACTTGTGCTTAGATAGTTCCTTTATTGTTCTTCAATGATCTCTATCATTCTCTACTTTTCTATTCACTCAACAAATCATCAAATTGTCCAAATAATCACACACATCCACATGTATCTTTATAAAAAAGATCTCACATATATATCTCACAACTTTAGAAAGTCAACTCTCAATATGAATATTACAAATATTACTAAGTCAGATTTCAACACAAAATACATTTAATAAAGTAAACACAAAATGCATACTTAGCGCTCTTGTATAGTCAATGTGGAGGTTATCAACAACCAAAATACAACTTTGATTTTCTAGAGTCCAAGTCATACTCCCTCAATCTTTTCTACTGTCAAACTGCTATGTTTTATTGTTCTGCTACAGTCTGTCTGTCTTCAATTCTTTCTAACTCACCGTAGACTTGACCAAAACCAAATAGATCTTAGGTGGAGGTCATACATACCCCATATTTTCTTCCTCTAAGCTTTCTTTCCCTAAATCATTGATCTCAATCTTCGGCATCCAAAACACTTTTGTATCTCTGCTTCTACACTTAGTCAATTTCTGAATCATCAAAACTTATCTTTTCTGGAATCAATCTGAAACCCAGATGTGTTTCCATAAATGACAGCCAAAAATTAAATAACGTTTACACAAAATTGATTACTTTCCAACAAAACTTCCTTTATAAATAATGAACCATGCTTTCTCTGATCCCTATCTACTTTCCTATTTCTCAAATTGTAAGCACACCTAGCTTGAGAAATAGAAACAACTCACCTCTTCATCACTAGGTCTTCTTAATTTAAAATGATCATCTTTTGCATTAGCAACATTTATCGTATGATGTATAGCATCATATGGTTCATTACTCTCTTCTTTAGCATATGTCATGAACATATTGACTTTAGGTCTCTCCTCCTCTTGATCACTTTGTTCATCCTCATTCTCAGTAGATCCTGCCAAAGCTTTTGCAACCACACACTCAAAAGGAGAATGTGTCATACTATAGGTCACACAACAGGAAGAATTCTCTACATTATATACATTATTCCTCTTCAATGGATCAGGAGTACCTTTATTGTTTAGACTACTTGGTCCCTCTAGAAGAGGTTTACCATCCTTCCAATTTGTTTTATAGGGAATGTCTTGCAATGTATAAGGCTTATTAGACCTCTGAAATTGTTTTCTATTATTCTAAAAGCCCCTTTCATTCTTGTCCACCTTATCAGTAAGGTCTTTAATTGCAGTAACTAGTTTATCAACCTTGTCTCCTTCCTTGGGAAATCTATTAGGTTGACCCTTAGGATCTTTCCATAACCTACCATCTTATATCTTCCCAAGTTTACTTGTAGCCGTTCTATTACTTTCTATATTAACTACCACATTGTAGGCATCCCTTAAAGTACTAGGATTTTTTATCTCTTACAAGATAGGAAATATTACCATTCAATGAATCACAATATTTATTAAGACATACATTTTCATCTAACCTCTTTATGCATGACCTTCTGAAATCTAATATTGAATTCAGTTACACTTTCATTTTGAAACTTCTTGATGTTATTTAACTCATTCATCATAAAAATGGAGTTCACCTTGTCACCATATTGTTTTTTAAAACATTGGGTAAACTCATCCCATGAACTAATACTTGAATTAGCAAGGCCATGGTACCAATCTCTGACATCTTCAATTAAGGATCGTACACATAGCTTCATGACAATATCCTCATGCTCTATTTCATAATCATTCATTTTATCAGAGAAAGCCTTTAGATGATCTTCACTATTTATTACATTATTTCCACTAAACTTAGGGATTCTATCCCTTATTTCAATTGGAAAGACATTTGGTTGGCCTGGAATACCATAAAAAAATAATTGTTTATATGTCTTCAAATGCATGGGTCTTCTCTTAAAACCACCCATAATATTTTGGCCACTTGTACCAAAACCTTGGTTTTGATTTGCAGTACCCTGAAATGAACTAGATCCTAGGACATTAGCTCTAAAAAATTTTGTTTGCATCTTAGGACCTAATCCAATACTACTTTGATTATTAGCAGTAGTATTAACTTCTTTAAGATTTGTAGTAGATTGCAAAAAGTCCATTTTCTTCTTCATTTCTATAGTGGCAGCATCTAACTCTGCTTTTTCTAACTGTTTAGCAATATCATCCTTTATTCTCCTAGCTCTTTATATCTCTATGTCAAGTAAAGACATACTCTGAGACATTTTTATTATATCTTTAGGTTCATTAATTTGTACACTAGTAACCCTGTGTTTACCTTTGTCTAATATAGGGTTACTTGTACTGATTGAAGGAGGGTCTTGTCAGGAAACCTAATCCCTTGAAGGCCTTTCATTTTGCCAATCAACAATTTTTCTGATCACAAGGTCTTGATCCACAACATTTTTATTTAAAAAACTCTCCTTCTCCATACATTCCCTTGTCCAGGCATCTACATCACCAAAAATCTCTTTATTCAAACCCTTATAGCCTTGAACTAAACCTTGAATTTACAAATTAAGTTGAGCCCACCTTCTTTGCAAGTTCTCATGCTCAACCATAGATGTCATTACCTCATTTTATTTATCCTTTTCCCTTCTTTTCCTTAAAATCATTAATTCATGTATTTCTCTTCTTAAGGCATCAATATTTCCAAAAATTTCATGAGGGTCAAGTAATGTAATAAAATTTGCAAAATCTTTTAAATTTATCAAATATGAATCTCTTGGATTAATAACCTATTCATAAGGATCATTTTGAAAAAATGGTTAATTTCTTATGCTTTGGGAAGAAGTGCCCAAATTAAAAGAATTTCTAGGTCTAAAATCCCTATTATTTTTCTTTTCATTAGCTATCCTATAATGAAATTGGGTGAGATCCTTCTACTGAGATACATCCTCTTGGATAGGAATATCAAAAATTTTGTCAAAAAATACCAAACCATCTGATTCAATACTTTTAGAAGAAGGAATCCCCTCTGGGATAGAATTTGAGGGCTGACCTATAACTAAAGCATTAGGCTTCCAAGAACTTGCAGCACTAGAATCTTTCCTTTTTAACCATTTTATTCTAACAGGATTTGGGAGCCCACCCTCCAATTCAACTTTTGGATGTTCCTTCATATATTCTCTAGTGTTTCTCATGACTGTTTATATATTGACTCAACAAGACTTTAAAACAAAATTTTAATTTTAATTAAAACATTGTCAACTAGACTCGAAGTCATCACCCCAACCAACTTGGGGGCTTTAAACAATATGTAAATTGACCCTTAAAACTTTTCAAATATTAAATGGAACTGTGAAATGAAATTTTCTCTTAGTTCCCCAGTAGAGTTTTCAATTCTGTTGGTTCTTTTTCTTGCTGGTCCTCTTTATACCCGCAGCTCAGGTATATTCCTCTATAAGCCCAAACACTGATTAAAAAAGGAAAAGAAACAACCCTCAACAAGGTCCTTGAACCGTCTACACTTTGAGCTCCACAGACTCAGGTGGGTATTACCTATCTTCTGCATTCAATATTCAATAATTTTACAAACAGGCAAGTATAATGGATGCAATATAAAATATGTAAATTGTAACATATTTTTTAAAGATTGATGAGAACCACGTGTTCTAACACACCAGACCAGTTCCCTATCAAATGGGTATGGAGTCGCTTAGTATGAAAATACTCTTAACAACAACACATATCAAATGTAACCCTGTAAATGATCTTTGAAATCAACTATGCATTACATGTTCAATTCACACTTCTTGAAAGAAGAAATAATCATAAAATATATTACAACTCTTTACTCACTAAAACTACCTTAAGGAATTTAATTCTCTCCTTGAAAGAAACCCTAAACCATTTAGACACTCTGCCTTACAAAGTGATGGACTCATATGTCCTTAACAACTGATCCAAATGAGTATAAAAGCTTGAAAAAAGACAATTATTCAATAAGATCACACGAATGACATGAAATTACAACCATATATTGATATCAAAGCATTAGTTACATATAAAATCAGAGCCAAGGAAACTACTAATAGTGTTAATCCGAATATGAAGAGCTTACAAATATTTTGTGGGATAAAAATCACATCCTTAGAAATGACTCTGAAAACACTAATTATACCCATTAAATATCACAAGCTTGGACCGCCTTAGGGAAAAAAGAAACCCTAAAACACAACCACCAAAACTCGGGAAACAAACCCTCATTAAGGAAGAAAAGATAGAGAGTAGAATAAGGTCACAAATTATCTATAAATTATATGAGAACCCTAATTCACCACCATTCATAATTTATGAAGCAACAATCATCAAAATTCCATCCTTTCAGCACCCTACGACTACATAAATGTGACCCAAAATATCAAGTAAATCCATCTACCCCTCTGTAACTTGGAAGAGCATTGCTATGGCCAAAAACCCTCTACGCCGGTTTGAAAATTCAAATTATACAGCCTCCAATGGTCACTGTGGTGTGGAAACATTATCAATGACCCAAATTAACCCTGCAGGATAAATTTAAAACATGCTCGTCAATCTTCATTAAAAATACACCCACGAGCACAAGACACCTTACAGTTCCTCGTAGCATCTCGGTCCCATTTGAAATTTTGATCAGAATAGACACGTGTCACCCAGGAATGAGTCTGCAAAGAATAACCAATGAACAACTTGAGTTTAAGGCATCACACCAACCACATGATCAAAACTGATCTGACCGTCCTTTATCCTTGCTACTGGCTAAGAAGAAGCGGGCCCCATGCTCTCAAATTGACACTTGGAAACATGGCATGATCCTACGCTGAATAATCATCATGCAAATTCTTCTTAATGGATTGTGCCCACTGTTAGATCTAAAATGATCAACTCGATGATTATCTTCCTTATAGCCTGGTCACTTTACACGTGTCACACAGGCATGATGCCATCAAGAATAACTTCCCTGCAAGTTTTGATCTCACAAACACGAACATAGTGCAATGAAAGAAGATCTGATGGTGTAAAATCCTATCGATAGCTTTGAGAAACGCTGACCTCATGATCTCATGAAAGACGCATGGCACTCAGGCGATGCCTTGAAAAGTAAACTAGTCACATCTTGTTATTAAGGGATCGCACCTGCCATTAGATCAAAAAATACTTGCACGACACTTGGGATAAATAAAACATATCGAGAAAATGGGACTTAGGAAATTTTAAAAAGAACCCACACATGACATAGGAAATTCTAGAAAATGGACCCGTGAAGACAAATTAAACCCATGGGAAAAGAAACTTATATGACCAAAAAGTAACATGAAAATAGAAAGAGAACAAGACACTTAGGGGTTTTTTTTGGCAAAAATGAACCAATGGGTAGAATTTTTACAATTATGGCTTAAGAACCAAGTCTAAAACATTGTAGAAAAAGGTAGGAAGACCACCATTTAAATAAAAAAATTTAAATTCCTAACATAACCCAAGAAAATGCCTTCATCACTTTTTGATCAAACTTTCCTATGTAATCATTCCTCTTAATGTAACATCTTCTTCCAAATACTTTGAAATATTTAACACTAGGTAAGTGACGATACCATATCTCATAGGGTGTCTTATATGTTCCTTTTCTTTACTTGCACCCGGTTCATTTTGTAAACAATAATATTGATTTCTTCTCTCCAATACATCTTATGTACATCACCTTGACTCAACATAGCTCTTGAAATATCCACTATAGTACTATTATTAATCTCTGTAACACCATTTTGTTGTGGATTCTATTGTCTTCACAATACTTAACAAATTTTGCAGAAGTAAACTCACCACCTCTATCAGAACTTAAACATTTCATACTCTTACCTGATACCTTCTCAACCAGTGCTCTAAATTCTTTGAATTTATAGAATGCATCACACTTATCCCTTAAGAAAGTTACCCACATCATTCTAGAATAGTCATCAATAAACATTATGAAATATCTTTCACCTATATAACTCCTCTTTCTCATAGGCCCACTAAAATCAAGTATGTGGTCATATGAAAAAGATTTTTTTTTTAAAGTAGAACTAGTTAACTTACCCAGACGACATTCTTTGCACATTATGTTGTCTGGTTTGACTAATTGAGGAAATTCCCTAATTGCATTAGTCTTACTTGCTTTTATCAAACTATCAAAGCTTACATAGAAAAACCTTATATGTCATAGCCACCTATCTTCAACCTTTTCAACCAAACAACTTTTCATTGTAGTATTTAGATGGAATAAATTACCTTTATTATGCCTACTAATAGCAATCTCATCACCATAGCTTCCAATTATTCTGCATACAGCTCCTTTGAATTCTTGTTTGTAACCTTTATCATTTAGCCTACCCACACTTAACAAATTATGTGTTAGACCATCCACATAATAAACATCATTTATGTTACTCTTTCCATTCAAGGAAATAGTGCCTTTACATTTAACCAAACAAGGTGTACTATTACCAAACATTACCACACCGCCATCAAACTCATAAATTTTAATAAACTTACACTTATCACTGGTCATGTGATGTGAACACCCGTTGCCTATAACTCATTCATCATTTTGTCTTAAGTTAGAGACCAGTGGCTTTTCTCCTTTTGATGGATCTTCTTTGACTGTAACAAATACAAAATCCTCTTCCTCATTATCTCCTGATTCTTTATCGCTAACACCTTCATCCATTGCAACAAAACTTGTTTTTTATCTTTTCCCTTAAACCTTATGAACTTATCCTTTTGTTCACTATTATGACATCTAGCAGAAATATGTCCAATCTTATTACATGAGAAAAATTTCTGTGGAAGTTTACCTTGTTAATCCCTAAGTTTTGTTGATGATTAGTGACCAACACTTAGTCATTTACTTAGGAAGTTTTAGTTGGTTATCACTGTGGCCAAGCTAAAACTATTCAAGGTCGAGCAACATTGCCGAGTAGGAATACAGGATGATGAGTTACATCATGCCGAGCTAAGTAGAATACTTAAGTGCCGAGCGACAGAGATGTTAAGTGCCGAGCAGAATAATTTTTGCATACGTGTTAAGATTGATTCAAACTTTGAGGTAAAATGTTTAGGCCGACTTGTATAAGCTTTGGGATGACATATGTAAGCATTTAATATTTATCTATGGATTTATTTATGCATTTAATTGTTTTATCCTATGCATGGCATGGAGCCAATCATAAAATTGGTATGCCTTGGAGGCATAAATATTAGATCTTGATCATTGATCTAGATCTCGCCAACAAATCTATAAAGACATATAAGATTGCTTCTAACCATATTATTAAATAGAGATACACAAAGAGAAGGGTTGTGTGTTCATGAGAGATGAACAATGAGTTATTTTGAGAAGAAGCCTAGATTAAGCAAAGTGATAGAGCAGTGAATAATAGAGAAAAGACATATCAGATTGTGAGATCACAGAAGGTATTGGAAAGAGAAGATCCATCATCAGCATCTGAGTGCACAGTCAAGGATCACTACTTGAAACATTCTAACAAGTGTATCAGGTGAAATCTCTTAATAGAGTAGTTCTAACAGACCTACTTTAAATCTCTTAGATGAGTGCTTACTTTATTGTAAGTTGAAATCCTTTCACAAGGTAGATTGTAATGATCTTTAGTTCTTAACCGAATAGACCTTTAACCAGGTAGATTGCATATTGTAATCAAACTCTTGTATCCCTAAAAGGTACACTTTATTGCTGTAATGGTGAAGATTTTTTCGGTGTCATCCCCACCCTAGTTTTACCTATTTGGGTTTCTGGGTTACCAAAATTTTGTGTTATGGGTTATATACTTCATGTTGTGGATGTTATCTATTGTTAGGTTAAATTCATATATGTATGAATGTGGATCAATTTATTTTAAGAGAATAAGTTTTAAGATCTGATTCACCCCCCCCCTCTCATTATCTTGATGACATATAACTGATTGAATGTTTGATAATGTTAAGTTAAAGATAATGCAACACAATAAATTAGTTAATGGTCTACATTTTCATTGATATCAACTTAATATCATCTATACGCTCATGGATAAAATGCCAAATAATTCAGAGAATCAATGGAACAAAGATTATGCTTTCAGCAATGTATAAAAGTTATGTATTCACTAAGTGAAAGATAACACCGACGGAGTGCACACGATTAGTAAAGGTAAAGAATCAAAGTCACAGTGATACCCGACGAGTAGAAGACAGTGTTTCCCAATGAAGGAAAATCACAAGATGCACGACAAGGTGAGAACAGAGTTGCCCCATGAGTAAAATCCAATGATGCCTGACAGACGGAGATCCCGAAGCTGATTGGAGGCACACCAATGGAACTAGCAGTTGTCACCGACAACTAACTGCAGAGTTGACCGACAAAACATAGAGTATAGAAAATGACAAAATATCTAGCTAGAAAGAGATAAAGATAGACTTAACTGGTTATTTTTGTTGTTTTATTTGACCATAGTTAAGTGACTGATTTAAATAATATTTGTACAGTTGGCATAAAGATAACTACAAGATAAATCAGTAGTTATGCTTTAAATCAGATTGGCTGGACTGTTTTTCATGCCAAGTGCCAAGAATCAAGAATCAAGAATCAAGAAATAGTGAATATCATGTCTATATAAGAGACAAGATTAATTCATTTCTGCATCACAAGAAAGGGGAGTGAATAATAAGAAGATGTTGAAGAGAAACTGATGAAGGATAACTTCATATAGTCCTAATCACTCAAGCTAAAGGAGAGCTAAAGAATTTTGCAAATATCGACAAACAGTGAAGCACAAAATCACATAGTAGAAAGTGTGGAGCACAAAGAATTGAATTGATACATTGATCAGAGAGGTAATGTACTTAAATAGATCTAAAAATCTGCAATTCAAGTTGCATTAGAAATAGGTCATTATGTTTCAGTTTAACCATTGAAGCATCAACTCTCTTAACAAAGTAGGACTTAACAGTCTTCTATATACTGAGGTACATCCCAAGGAGTGCCAAAAAGGTTGATTCATGAAAGTAGCATTGGACTTTCCAGATACCTATTGACAATCTAAGAAGAAGGATGATTCAAGGATGGTAGCAAGATTTGCATAAAGCCTATTGACAGTCTAAGAAGGAGGTTGATTCAAGGATGGTAGCAAATAGATTCCCGATACTAAGTGATAACCTTTATGTATAAAATCCTCTAACAAGGTCACACCTAACAGTGTGTTTGTAACCTTTAACAGGGTTGGCTCCTAACAAGGCTCACTTTAGAAGAGTGAAAATTTGGGGTACCGGTCCCAGTGGGTTTTTCCCTTAATAGGGTTTCCATGTTAAAAATCCATGTGTTATGTGTGTATGGTTCATTGCTTTACTATTTTACATTTCACATATGCATTTCTGGATTGATTGGTATACTCTGCATATTTACTAAGTGTTGGTAAATTATTTTTTCTGCTTATCGGTAATCAAGGAGAACAAGGTCATAAAAGGAAAATCAACATACAATTAAATCATTAATAGTAATTCATGGCATGCATCTTATAGGGACTTAATAATATGAGATTTATTGATTGGTGGTTAAGTTTAAAGATAAGTTTTTGAAGCCACTGATTCACCCCCCCCCCTCTCAGTTATACCTAACATATCTTGATTTCCCAATATTATACTTCCAACAATTGGTATCAGAGCACAGTTCTCCTATAAAAGCTTTTAATCAGCTTGTGAGTACAGATCTTGAGATGGAGGTTTACAAGTTGGGTAAAGTCATTGAGAATTAGAAGATTGAGATTCAGCTAGCATTACATCAACTTGAGATAGCAAGACAAGAATTGAAGAAATCATTGACAACTAGGAAAGATTTGGCCAAACAAATGAATGATAGTCATTATTAGGAAGATGACACTGTAAATCTATTTTAGAATGGAGATTCTACTGAGAGTGATGCAGCAATTGCAGATCTACTGGAAAAGAACAATGTACTGTGTGAAGAAGTCAGGAACTTGAAAAGAGAACAAGAAATGTAGACAGTAAGACTATGTGAAGTAGTGGAACAAAAGAAGAAAGTTGAAGATGAAAAAGCTATGAAAAAAGAAGATAAAAGAGTGATAACTATCAGACTTGATGAAAGGACACATGATGTGCAAATGATGACAATCAATCAAGTTGACATGGCCAATCAAATGCTACTTGCAAATCAAGAGAATAGTATGAAAGATATGGAAATGATGAATCTGAGATCCGAGAACAATCAATTGAAAGATGATTTGAGATCTAAGAAGGAATTGAATCAAAGGTTGAAAAAACCTAATGAAGCCTTGACTCATTTTGAGAATCTGATGGAAGCATCAAGGAGACCAAAATATTCTTCTGGATTAGGTCATACTGAACCAAAGACATCTACTGAGAAAGGAGAATCATCTAATAATGGTGAAAGGAGGAATGCAAAGACAAAGAACAACAAACCTGTTTGTCACCATAGTGGAAAACTAGGTCATACAGCAAACATTTGTTGAAGCAAGAAAGGTAAGTCCAATCCTAAACCTAAGTTCAATGGTTACTATTTAAATTGCAATAAATTTGGAAATAAAGCACATGAATGTTGGGCTGAAGAAAATGATGCACCTCCCAAACCAAGATTCAATAGTTATTGCTACAAGTGTCATAAATATGGTCATAAAGCACAAGATTGTAGATCCAACACTAAACAACAATGGACATCTAAGACACAAACAAAATCACCCAGGAAAGGCAACACTTACAATTGGGATTATAACACAAGGCAAAGTTGTCATTACTGTGAAGAATATGGACATTCACTTGAAGATTTCTTAAAGACACATTTCAGAGGAAAATCTAAGATTTGGATGAATTGAAGCCTAGTTTTCTTTAGTTGTTTGAAGATTGGTCACACTAAGAGAGAGAGTAGGACAAGAGTACCTACTCCTACTTTTGAGGACATAAGAGCATAGATGAACCAAACATGGGTAAGGAAAATAGAGCTGAGAAGCAGTGAAACTACTGAAGCCAAGGTCACCCAATCCAATGGATCAGGTGATCACACCATCTCTAACTGAGGAATAGAGGTATGTAAGGAACTGCATTTAAATTCAAATCTTACATCAGTTCCTAATACATAAATGTGCCAAAGTCCATATTTGCATATGTTGAGATGCACCAGGACATGTTTGTGATATATGCTGAGAAGAGTTAATTGCATTTAGATGACAAAAGGTTAACTCATGCCCTAGATTTTCTACCAAACTTAAAATCTAAAGGGATTAAGGTTGTTCTAAGCCGAGTTCATAATATGAATGTGGCTAGACAATGGACTAGTTAGGATCACTAAAGACATTATTCATCGAGTAACTAGATATCCTATTTTCAGCAGAAAATGAACGATGAGAGACCAAAGTAAAGAAGAAATAGCAGCTAACATAGGACCTGTCTAGAATAACAAAGGTATGACTATCTCTACAATTGAAGATTTAGAACTTGACTTTGGAGTGAGATTGATTGCACATAAGTTATATCACTCAAGCCGACTGGATAGTGTTCCCTGCATAGCTATGGACCAAGCATGGAAGATAGTTAAGAAGAATCACACCTACGACCTTGCCGAGTTGTAGTTGACACAACTAACCGAGAACCTATTATCGATCATAAAAGCTAAGAGCTCGTCATGTAAGTTTGGTTCTTTACTAATTTGCATATTATTCTATGTACAAAAGTCATTTCCTACATGGGAAATATTGTTTGGAAGAAGGATAGACCTATTACTGTGCAATTTAGTGAATGTATTCAGCAATTAGGCAATAATTTCAATAGTATTATGGGAAACTACTTTGTGGAATTAAAAAAGAGAATGAGTTTAAGGTATAGAATTCCTAGTTCACTTGTGGAAAAGCACTATGAGGAGATATGTTTTCTAGTCGACACATATTACACATACATTCAGGCTGTGACACCTAGGGTATCATGGCTAGAGCTATTTCCCTATGAAGTTAACATTGATGAAACATCAACAGCTATCACAAGACTCCTAGCAGAGGAGATTGATACAAAATCAAAGAGATTTGGAAATTATGATGAAGCTAAGGCAAATATATCTATGAATCTAAAGGCAAGAACCATGGAGAGAAAGAGGAAAAAGATTGTGAAGAATCTAAATAAAATGGTTGGATTTTTGAGTGATGAGGATCTAGAGGATGCACCTCTAGGAATAACTACTGGACAAGAAGAAGATATATCTGAAGAAGAAGAAGAAAGAGTAAGTGAATCTGAGGAAGAGATTCATGTTAAGGCAAAAGGAAAGAAACCAGCAGTAGCCAAGTAACTAAGCCTAGCCAAACAAAACCTAAAGTTACCTCTCCCATTGCCAATCATCCAAGGACAAGGGCATCTACTACTACATCTCTAGTGGTGCAAAAAAAAGTATATGCAAAGAAGTTTGGAGAGAGTAGTTCTGGATCAAAGAATAAATTTGCAACAAAGGCTGTGCCGAGCCTGCAAGTAAAGAGAACTAGAAGGAAACTACATCTGGATCCAGAAAGTGATGAAGAAAAGACTGGAATTGATGAACCCGAAAACATACCAACAACACCATTCAAAAGACCCACTGATATTAATGAGGTATGTGATAGTTTGAGGAATTCTGCAAGGTCATCTAGCTTTAAGTTTATCAAGTATGAAAAATTGAATGTAGAGGATAAGCATAAAGTTCAGGAAGCTCTACTAGATATGATGAGAAATTTCAAGTTAACTCCTATACAGATAGGAAACAATGTGCCGAGTGAACTATATGAGTTTCTATCTAGTAAATGGGAATTTGCACTTACTACTGAGAGATAGATTAGAGAAGGTACATTAGCTAAGGTTATCCCTGAGCTGACTAAGAAACAAAGAGATAAATTTATTGAGGAATACAAGCATAGATTTCAACCTAAACTCAGAGGATATACTATTTTGATAAATGATATTGAAAGTGTAGTACAACAGAGTACAAGGATATGGAAGGAAATCTTTGGATTGATAGCTCCAAAAAGGAGAAAAATGATGAACATCTGAGTAGAAGGATAAATAAGTTGAAACCACCCCTGCAGTACAGAAAACAAAAGAACAAATTGCTACTGAGCCTGACAAGACTGAAGCAGAACTAAAAGAACAAATAGACACAGTAAACACTGTTGATCTAACAAAAGACAGTCCAATTGACATCACAATTGATGACTCTAGTAATTTGGATTTCAAGGGTCAAGATGAGTCGAGAGATACAAGTAGAGAATCACCTATTAAGGCTACTGAGGCTGAAGGCGAGAAGAGTATAGAGAAACCTGAAGATAAAATTGAACAAAAGGAAGCAGAGAAGGAGAAGACAGTTTAAAAAGAGGTAAATATACCAAATTCACCTATTTTAGAGGTTGTGAAAATAGTCTTAGATACTGGAGAGGAGATGAGGGATACTGACAATGAGCCTAAGGAACAAGAGGCAGTACAATTTTTGGTTGATTTACCACACTCTGCATCATCCACTCTCACTGGACCTAAAATAGGAGGTATGCCTGATCAACAGGCGATTTTGACTGAATTGAAAGATGCAATCGTGACTTCTACTAAAATAGGAAAAGGTATTAAGGAAACAAAGCCAAGAAGTAGCTCACCTGAATTTAAGAGGAAATTTATGAAGAATAAGTATCCCACTCTTGATGTCACATTAGATGAATTGATTATGATTCCAACATGGGATCCCAATGTTTTATCTTATGAACAGATTGAGACTCTTCAAGAATTACTCAAGAGGAAGAAAAGGTAGGAAGAAATGAAAAGAGAGTAGAAGCAAAAGTAGGTGTTACATGACATCAAGGACATATTTGTAAAAGATTTTTACATGGAAGATGAAAATCCTCAAGCTCCTATTCTTGAATAGTTAGTTCATATTATGCAGAAGGTAAATGATGACAACATTGAATCAAATGACAAGTTATTGCAATGGTCCGAGAGGAAATTTGAGAACAAAGTACTGGCGAAAATATCAGGAGAGATTGCAACAATGCAGGTTGAACTTTCTTCTCTTGTAGAAATTTTGGAGGAAGTTGCAAATAATTTTTATTCTTTTTATAAGTTATGTGATGTTGAATTCTTCACAAAGGATAATCTACAGGCTATAGAAAAGTTTCAATCAGACTTGAAGTCAACTGGGAGTTCACTGAGTATGGATGCTAGCACTAGCTCCTTACATTTTAACAGATTGACTAATGCACAAAGGAGAATAGACGAGCTCATGGCTGAAGATGGTCAGATAAGAGCCAAATTGATTACTATTTAGACCAACCTGATACTTCATCTAGAGGTAATTTAGAAAGAACTTTCAGCTGCAAAAGAATTGGTTAAGAGAAATGCAAAACTCTCTATTGTAGAAAGTTTAGTGAGTCTAGCTGCCGAGCTAGAAGTCAAATTAGAGGTTATGAAGTTTTTTAAGGACAGTTGGGACACTGCATTTGCTTCCACCTTACAATTTCATAAATAGTTTTTGGATAAGTACAACTTAACCCCACCTGCAATCAGTGAAAAAAACAAGGGGGAATATGACAAGGATACAACATCGTAAGAGGAACAATACAAGTATAATTGTAAAAAAAATTTTTAAGGCATGTATACTATGTAACTTTTTGTATGTAGTATGGAGTATATTCCTAGGGGGAATAGATTGTGTACTTAGGAAAATTTTTGGATGGAACAAATCAAAATGATAAGTGTGTTTTTTCCACTAATATCAAAGGGGGAGATTGTTAATCCCTAAGTTTTGTTGATGATTAGTGACCAACACTTAGTCATTTACTTAGGTAGCTTTAGTTGGTTATCATTGAGGCTAAGATAAAACTATTCAAGGTCAAGAAACATTTCTGAGAAGGAATACAGGTTGCCAAGTTACATCATGCCGAGTTGAGTAGAATACTTAAGTGCCGAGTGACAGAGATGTTAAGTGTCGAGCAGAACATTTTTTGCATACATGTCAGGATTGATTCAAAATTTGAGGTAAAATGTTCAGGCTGACTTGTATGAGCTTTGGGCCGACATATGTAAGAATTTAATATTTATCTATGAAGTTATTTATGCATTAAATTGTTTTAACCTATACATGGCATGGAGCCAATCATAAAATTAGGATGCCTTGGAGGCATAAATATTAGATCTTGATCGTTGATCTAGATCTCGCTAAGAGATCCGTAAAGACATTTAAGATTGCTTCTAACCCTATTATTAAATAGAGATACACGGAGAGAAGGGTTGTGTTCATGAGAGATGAACAGTGAGTTATTTTGAGAAGAAGCCCAGATCAAGCAGAGTGACAAAGAAGTGAATAGCAGAGAAAAGACATATCGGATTGTGAGATCATAGAAGGTATTGGAAAGAGAAGATCCGTCATCAGCATCTGAGTGCATAATGAAGGATCACTACTTGAAACATTCTAATAGGTGTATTAGGTGAAATCTCTTAACAAAGTGGTTCTAATAGACCTACTTTAAATCTCTTAGCCGAGTGCTTACTTTATTGTAAGTTGAAATCATTTCAAAAGGTAGATTGTAATGATATTTAGTTCTTAACCGAACATAACTTTAACCAGGTAGATTGCATATTGTAATCAAACTCTTGTAGCCCTAACAGGCACACTTTATTGCTGTAGTAGTGAATATTTTGTGGGTATCATCCCCACCCTAGTTTTACCTATTTGGGTTTCTGCGTTACCAAAATTTTGTGTTATGGGTTATATACTTCATGTTGTGGATGCTATTTGATGTTAGGTTAAATTCATATATGTATGAATGTGGATCAATTTGTTTTAAGAGAATAAGTTTTAAGATTTGATTCACCCCCCCTCTTAGTATCTTGCTTTCCCAATATTGTACTTCCAACATACCTTTGTAGTTACCAGTCTCTCTAGGAAGTCTCTTAGCTAGTAGAGCCTCAAGCTCTCCTTGTTTCCTTTCTTCATCCAAGACAAATTCAAATTCCCTAGCATAACTTGACATGCAATCAGCATCAAGAATTGTTTCCTTACCTTTCCTTGTGAGTATATTAGACACAAATGCCTTGAATGGAACCTCAACTCTTGGAATACTATTATCACAGTTATTTAACTCAAAAGTAGTAAGATTACCAATCGGTCCATTATAGTAACATTGCCAAATGTTCTTAGCTCATTTATAACAAACTCTCTAATGGTATAAGCAGGAAATAAAGTTCTCAACATTTTACTTACCACAATATCTTCCTCAATAGTTCCACCAGCACCTCTGATAGACCCAACAACTTATTTCATTCTTAGGCCATATTGTGCAATATTCTCTCCTTCTACCATCTTCATATCATCATACTTTCCTCTAAGACTGTCTTCCTTATATTTTTACACATGAATATCTCCTCCATAGATTAGTTTCAATTTTAACCATACATCATAGGCAATATCAAGTCCACAAATATCAACATATTCAATATCTGACAAGGTACTTACAATAGCTTCATGTCCTTGAGTATCATCCTATTGTTCCTTTAGTTCATCTACAGTGAGAGTTCCAATAGGGTTGATATACCTATTTGTGACAAGCATCCAATATTGTGGTCATGTACCTTTTAGGTATAAATTCATTATATAACTGTATACTAGGTAGTTGTCCTTAGAGAACTTGGGAGGTTCCTTCCTCATCATTGGATCTTTTCCTCAAGATGTTAGGATTACCACTAGGAGGAACAAGGTTCTAATACCAATTTTTAGTACAAAGAGATACAATACTACTGAGAGGGGGGTGAATCAGTAATATCACAATTCCAACTTTTCATTAACCATTCAACCACTTGCATCAATAAACATTCATTGCATGAAAAACTAAGCAATAAAGATAAACATCCACAACCATTGAACAATAATACCAAAGTTTTTCTCATAGAAATACAACTGGGAAAAACCACATGTGGGGAGGAAATCCACTAACATTTGCACTCTTCTAAAGTATGACTAGTTAAAATATTATCCATGTTAAAAGATTTACAAAATGCCCTGTTAAGAGAAAGACCTTGTTAAGAGTCACCCGGTTAGGGGATTTACCTCTAGCCCTGTTAGCATCTTTTCCCTATTAGGAGTAACCTAATTAAAGGATTTCAAACCCTAATTAAAGAGTCACATGGTTAAAGGATTTACAATTCAGGCCCATTAGGATCTACCCAGTTAAGGTATTTATCATGATGAAGTTGTTAGGAATCAACAAGTAAATGATCTAAGAAAGTAGCACTCTCTGCTAATACACATCTAGTTCAATCTCAATATCTACTTAAAATACATACAATCTTCTCTCTTCTCTTGATTTTGCCTCTGCATCCATGATCTACACTTGTGTTTTTCATAGTTTTATATATTTATACATTACAAGTTCATTAGGGCAATTAATCGCCTTACAAAACATTTTATAATCTTTCCCGCTTACTGAAAAAACCCTAAAACATGTTAACAACCTATAATACTCTCTAAACAACCCAGGTCAGACTTCAAATCCATCACACATTGATTTGACAAGGAAAATTCAAACCAAAATACATTCTTCAATGTTCTTGCACAACCTTCAAAAAATCTGATCGCAATGATCATGAAAATTCCAACTCATCAATCCTCATCAATCTCTAATATAATCACAATCTCTAGAACACAATTACTTACTACAAAATGGTGCATCAACACCAGTCAAGGATCTGACTTACTATTCTAAGAACTTCTTACTAAATGACTTTATGTTACTTGAAACTCGCTCTTCTAGTCATCAAATCATGTTGCGGTCACAAAAACAACCTCATAACATAGTCTAGTTAAACATATCATGACCACAACACCTGAATCCAAACTTAGTTGACCCAAACATAAAATCAATCTTCTTATTCTACATCTTGTTCTTCTTGTTAACATGTCAACCTTCAATCAATCATAACTCACACAATGCATAATATCAACCTATGCGGTCATAGATATAGTATCTAGAGACATCACTTATTCCTTGTGTATGATCGCACACACCAAATATTACCATAGCTTAGGATTCAACCTCTTGAACATACATAAACATAACAGGTACATAGTCAACCAACAAACACTAAGTTGACATCAATGACAAAATCATAACTGAGCATCCTACAAAACACATACCATAACATCTCAACATACTCAACATCAGTTATGTTAACAAAAGGGCACCCAATTCCTTGTTGATTTTATCTAAGAGATATTTGTGGGTGTGCTCTCCCAACACAATATCAAACCCCACTATGATACTTGAAAATGGATGAAGATCCTATAATGCAAGCTAATGGATGATTGAAAAACTCAAGAACTAGTATGAGGAACTAGTCTCAAGCTTTCAACAATGAGGAATGATGATTCAAAATGATATTGAACTAGAATGATAATGAAATTTTTTAAGATAGATTCACCATTTTACTTAACATGCTATGTGATCTAAGATTCAAAATGAAGAATGCTAATATTATATGAAATGCTAAAAATGCTTCTAAAATTCTAGAATGAAACTATTATGATAACAATGCATTAAAAAGGGATGGAAATACAAGAGAAAAGACTCCTATTTATATATTTTTATGGAAATGAGAGGGCTTGAGTGAGGTGGCACCTATGTGGCATCCACATAGGATCCACATAAGGGACACATAGGCTAAAAAAGATGACCATGGAAAATTCAACTTGGGACAAGATGGAAATTTAAGGTTGAAAGCCTCAAGGTTTATTGGCATGTGTGTGAGAAACCTTGGGGAAAGGAGTAGGGGAAAAAGATGTAAGAATGTAGTTAGAGATTTTAAGGAAGTTTGGTGGCTTCCTTGGGATGGGTTTCTCACACATGTGTGACCAACTCATTAGCACTAAAAATTTTAGGACTCACTTTTTTAAAGCATGATTAGTGGGAGATTAGTAATAAAGGTAGGTTTAGAGAGTGAAGTGATGGGTGTAGGCTAGGTTTCTAGGTTTAGATTAGGATTAATTTTACATTTAATTTAATTAATCTAGGCTTAGAAAAATATTAGGATATGTATTATTTAAATAAATATAAATTTATTCAAAAGAAGTTTTATTGAGCGATATGTATTAAATTTAATTTAACACATTAGAGGGGGGGAGTATTTAAATTAAATTGAAATACTTTAGGTGATGAATATAATTAATTAAATAAATTTAATTAAACAGATAGAAGAACATAACATGTATAATTAATTAATTAAAATTAACTATAGTGATATGGGGACATTCACTAAATTAAATTTAATTAATGTTAAGTGGTTAAGGACATTTTTTAGATGTCTCCATTTGGCCCCTCTTTCATGCAACATTGAATATGGAATCATGTCAAAGAAAAGAAAATTAAGATGCCCCAGAATAAATTGAGTACCTAAGAGTCACGCCGAAGCGATGACAGTGAGAGAGTGTACCCCTCAAGAAAATAACATGAAAATAAATTTTGTGGAATTTTCTAAAAAAAAGGCACGAAGAACAGAAAAAAAAAGAAAGAGGAGGAAAAGGTTGAAAAATTACATGACTGTCAAGGAATAAGAGAAAATGGGATGAAAATCTGAGACTGAGGTGAAAAATGGGCCAAGTGGCGACTATAAGTAGGGCCAAAAGACCCCACGAAGGGTCACTTTTACTATGATCAACTGAAAAATCTGAGCAAGTGAGAGCGACATGGATAAAGAGAGAGAGAAGAGTCAGCTTGGGGAGTGTATCCTGACCTATCAGAGACCTATAGACTACAACCCACCCATGAGTCCATAAACCCTTCCCTTGTGCTTCATTTTTTCTTCTAATTTTTACATTTAATGCTATTTTTCTATATTTAATAGGGGTAGGTTTAGTTGTTGTGATAGAGACGTTGATCATTCAATCATCTATGGAGACAAGGGAAAGGGGAATGAAGATTAAAATCAACCGATCATCATCTCTATGGATTAGGGTTAGGGGTTAGCGTAGTTCTGGGAGAGTTCTGTGAGACCAAAGATAGGATACATCAATCCTCATCTCCACGAATCAACATTTTTTCCGATCCATGTTTCTAATGCCCATTCGGTGTCTTCCTAGATTGGGGAAATGGACAAAGGATGATGCTAAAAAACATGGACCTAAGGGGTCATAGATTGACTTAGGGGGATCAGGGACATGGTGCTCCAATTGGTGCTGAGATAAGGGAATAAATTGTCTAGACATAGATTGACTTACACGGGTTAACTGGATGCAAGCATACGAGCCTCTACTTAGTTTGAGGGAGTGTTGACCTAAAATGGAGATAAGAGGGTGAATGGAAGCAAAAGAGTGGGGGTAGGTGACCATGTGCGGCCTTGACCATGTTCACAAGTGGTTGAAACTACAAGCACATAATGTACACATGATTGCACTTGTAGAGTCCTAACATAGTGATACATCAAGTTTTCACGTGCATACTAGAGGGGCGAACATCACTTTACTCAATGTATAGAGGATCTAACAGGTGTCGATCAGAGGCATGATCCTCGATCATATCTTGGAGGACTCAAAGCCATACATAGAGACACATTTTAAACATCATTTTCTGCTCTACCATAGTCATGACAGTAGATCCCCTAGAGAGGGGCGATACAAGAAAGGATACCACAAGTAGCACTCTACATGGTAGGGTTGATCAAAGGAAGGATTTTTCTAGACCTAGTAGGATACAAATTCATACACGGGTGTTTGAGGGTTCTGATCTTTATGCTCAAGGAGGATGGTGTTGTGTAGTGTAGGGGGTACACCATCTTAGTCCAGCTATATTATGACCTACACATGTGCACCTACTGGGGACAGAGGAGCCTGGGTGTAGGAGTTACACTACTGTTAGTATGGATGTGGGAGAACCTAACTATCATGTGGTTGATTGAGACTTAGGAGCGGTGAGAGATGTACAAGGTGTATGCATGCAAATATAGGTCCCTTATTAGATACTACAATACCAAAGGTATGGATTATTAGAGGAGACTTTTGGATGACCTCCATATTTTTTACTAGACACCTTACCAAGGATACGAGTCATGGGGTTATTGGTATGATCAACATCAGAGGGAGGATGGGGGATTAGATATGTTTTATCTAGGGTATGTGTTGACTTTTTTTTGGTTTATCGGGAAGTTAGTGTATGGAAGGTATGTATGAGGTTACCCACAGTCAAGAGGAGGGGAAAAATGCAGATACCCATAGGGGGTTCTCCACCAAAGGTACCAACAATAGCAGTTTTGCAAGCACAGGCCCTTCCATAGGTATATGTGTAGGTGTCCCAATAGTGCCACCACCACTATAGGGACCACCAGGAGGGTTTGTTACATAGGCATCATATGATGCCATGAAGAAAGACCTTGGGATAAAGTAGGGGGATCACACCACTACACAGGTTGAGAGGGACAATATGCACTTTGAGGCGACTAGACTACAGGAGGTAGTGGAGATGGAGAGGACACAGGAAGACAATGCCCAAAAAACATTGGATGACCTACAAAGGAGGGTTGACACTGGGGAGTTTGATGTTTTCATTATCTCTAGTGGGGAGGAGGGGGATCAATTGATATAGGAGGTGGATACCCTCATAAAAAAATTATAGGACATTATTGCACAACTACAGGATATGACCGGAGACAAGGATACATGGTGACATAGGGAAGAGACTTACAGGACCGAGCAAGAGCTTGCTAGACATGCATCCACACTCCTAGGGGAAGAACAACTTTTGTCAGATTTCATGGCCGCATAGAGAGATGAAGGGAGAGATGGGAGAGGGGCCACATATTACATGACCTTATACCACCAGGAAGTCCCAAAGGCACAGAGATATCCACCTTTCTTAGAGAGAGGTATATCCTAGACTATAAGAAGATCATTTGGATCAGTGAGCATGAGACTACCCAGAGATAGGGGAGGAGACATAGGAGGACCATCCCAACTAGCTACCTGAGATCCACCCATCCATATTGACACACATTTTTTGCTATTTTTACCATGATATGAGACTAGATGTACAATGAAACTTAGGTGCATGTACTATGCATATTGATATGTATATTTCTATTGTACTTTTATATGGACTTCAATGTACTATTATTATTTTACAACATTGATGAGACACTTGATGGACTATGGACTATGGACATTTATTCTTTCATGATTTATATGATTATGTAGTTTAGTCCTATATGATGTGCATACTATGTGATGTGCGTATTGATGATTTATAGATGCGTGCATTTTATATGATTATGTACATGATGATGTTACTGATGTGTGTGATGCAAGATGGTGTGTGATATATGAGTTATACTATATGTTATAATCTATGATGGTTCTAATGGTTTTTTTATAAAGGTTAACATGGAGAGATGTATATTATGTGCATATGTTATGTGTATAGGATAGTTATTTGTATGGATATTGTATATATTTATGATGTATGTTTACAATTATTGGATAAATATATAAGTAATGGATGTTAAAAATAAATTAATGATTATGATTAGGTGGATATAGATGGATGATGTAATATTTAGGTGATGTTCTTTTTATATTTATGGATATTGTTGGTTCTCAAATCAACAAAATAGAAAATTCTCAAGGTATGCCAAGCCTTGTGATCAAATTCTCCACTTGATTTAACCAACTAATGAATTCACTCAACAGTGAGATTGAATTCCCGTACTTCAAGCTCTACAGAAACCAAGGTGGGTAAGCCTATACCTTGAACTTATCTATTGGTTGGAGGATTTTTATAGCAGATAGTTTGGTTTCTTCAATTGTTCTCTTAAGTTGTCAATATAATCTTAAGAAAACCAAATTATTTAATTTATACAATGGTTTTTTATACTCAATTGCTTTCAACTCAACAAATGAACGCTTATATATGTATTGTGTAAATTCCTGAAAAGATTATAAATTGATTTGTGTATATTGAGTAATGTGATCAGTGTCTTCTTTCCATTAGGCTATAGAGTCCCTGCTTTCATTAACTCTTATGTATAACCTTTGTGAGACAATTTTTAAGATTACCACTGGGATAACCATGTCAACTGACCTGATCTATAATGCCTTCAATTACTGATTAATCTTCCAATTAGTTTTATTAAATTTAACTCTTACTAGAAGAGACCAATAAAAAAAAATATGGTACAACTCTCATACAAATATGATGATCAAATTGAAACTAAACCAAATAATATATTGTACACAAAGAATCAAAGTAGCTCATATTTACTGAAAATATAAATCACAAAGGAACCATTTAATTAAACACTTATCTAAGAGCCTCCAAAAGAAAGCATCCTGGTCATTAATATTTGAAACACGGTTTACAAAAATTTAAAAGAGTTCAAGTTTGGCTTTTCAAAATTTTCCCATTCTATTGATTCTTTTTCTATCGTCTATCTTTCATTGAAAATGTGTCCACTTATATAGACGTGGGCCACAACTACTTACAATAGTCATGCACATTCATAAAAAAACTTAATCAGAAACTATATTAACAGAACAAAATTAAGATTTAACAAATGATTTTTATATTCCTCATTTTTATAAACATCCACACGTCGAATTAACACCTCTAGTTCAAATTCTTGTCAACACATTTTGTCCGTTATTTCCATCACATGAATAGCAAGATCCTCGCTAGTCTGCAACTATGGTAGTCCAATAGATATACCTTTCAAAAGAATATCCTTCCATTTGTCCAGTGGCATTGGGAAACCATCCTTGAGAAAAGTGGGAAAATATTCCATGATATCGCACTCAAGTTTCTTCATATCCATGTTCAACTTTGTACCCCATTCCTGATGTGCACTCGATAAAAATTTTCCCAACTCAAGCTACTATGTATTCTCTGGGTCGATTGTGTTCATTTTTTCTATCATTTTATTATTAAATCCTTCATGTTTCTCTAATACCTTAAAAGTGTTAGAATAGGTAGCCTAGCATTTATTAACCATATTCATCAATATTTGACATAATATTTCATAAATATTCATAGCCAAATCATCCAATTCATTTCCCTTTTCCTTTATTTTCTTCTATAATGATGTAATGCCCAGGTCCAGTTGTTACCGATAGTCAGTTTGACTGCTGCTCTAAGGTCTCTTGCACAGACCTTATAGGGTATTATTTCACCCTAGCTTGAGGAAGTCACTAAGATCTTTACCTCAAGTTCCCTAGACCAAGCTTACACCGTAAAGCTACTATTTCATGCTATGGAACCTATTGGAATGGGTTCCTCTTCCAAGCTAAACCAATGGGTTTAACTTGAAGAACACAACAATAAACACTACACACAAAATCCATTAAATATATTCTTTCTATTCACAAGAACTAATCTATTACAGGAAGGTGTCTTCTTTCTCTTTTTCCTATTTATTTTCTCTCTATTGATCTCTCTTTTTCTATATCTTAACTACACAAGCTTTTTAGCTATAAATACATCCATCAAAATATCTCTAAAATATTTGATACTCATGGATAACTTCAACCACCCTACATAGGTGGCAAGATTGAGCAATAAATGACCCTTCCAGAATAGAAATAGGTGTCCCTAATCATTTCAAGCAAAAATGACACGTAGAGAGTCATTGCAAATGACCCAACTGGTCACAAATGTCACATCCCACTTTTCCTGGGTCATTAGCCGACATTACCGAATGCCAAAGTTGACTTTTTGAAATTGTCGGTTACCAATCCTGAGCATAAGATCACAAACCTGAAAATAAACACCGACGCCAATGGACATTACCAACAAGCATCACCGATGAGTATCGCAGACAAGCATCGCCAATGAATAGAAACCAATGGACATCGCTGATGAATAGTAATCCATGAGCATTGCCGACGAACATAAATTGATGGACAAAAACTGACGGACATCACCGACGAATAGTATAACTTAACTGCAAAGCATCGATCTCCATTTTCTATAGCTTTGTTGCATTTTCAAAGGTTTATAAGATACCTCAACACACATCTTTACTAGGAAAAAACTACCTAAGAAACTATGGTGTTTGTTCACTGGAGGACCTTAGTCATTACAAGAATGGTAGAACAAAACACCTTACAAACCAAAAAATACCTTCTAGCCTAGAAATGTTCCTAACCTTAGGTGCTCCTGCACCATACTCCCCAAATAAAAATAAATCAATTTCTAGGTGATTGGAGTAAGTCAAGATTGATGCCCAACTTATTAAAATCAGTTTCATGTACCCATGTAGCCTCTGAATCAGCTTTGCCCTTCCATTTGACCAGATGTTCCATATAGGTTTGTCATCTAGTATGCTTGGAACCTCTTTAACTCAGAACTATATCTGCCTTTAGTTTTGGTGTAACAGGAAGTTTAAGCACTTTGAGATCCTCAGTATCTCCTGCGAGATCAGAATCTCCTTTGAGAATTGGACCTTTATAGGATACCAAATCTGCCACTTTGAAAATAGGAGATAATCCTATGTCTATAAGAAGATCAACTTTATAAGCATTAGACCCATATTTTTCCAATATTTCACAAGGTCCTATCTTACTCATTTGAAGTTTACTTGGAACTCCTTTCTACAACCTTACTTTATTGAGGTGTACCATGACCAAATCTCCAACCCGAAATTGAACATCTCTTCTCCTTGCATCTACCTTGTGCTTGATATGAGTGGTACTCCATATCAAGGCTTCTTTAACTGAGTCATGGACCTCCTTCATGAATTGAGAAAAATCTTCAGCATACCCACTCCTATTTGTATTGCTACCAAGATCCCTTAATTCACATATACCCCTGGGATGAATCCCATACACAATTTCAAAAGGGCTCTTTCTAGTGGACCTATTGACTGTATCATTGTAGGAAAATTCATCTTGGGCAAGTAACGGATCCCATGATTGTCCATACTCCTTGGTAAGGCATCTAAAAAGATTACCTAAGCTTCAGTTCACCACTTCAGTCTTACCATCAGTTTGTGGATGGTAGGCTGAGCTACAAGAAAGATTTGTACCAAACTTTTGCCACAAAGTTTTCCAAAAATGACTTATAAACTTGGAGTCCCTATCAGATACAATACTCGGAGGTAATCCATTTATCTATATTGCTTTTTTAAATAATAGATTGGCTATGTAACAAGCATCGTGTGTGGTCTTGCATGGTACAAAATAAGCCATCTTGCTGAACCTATCAACAATTACAAAGATGTTGTCTATTCCTTTCTTGGTCTTTGGTAGTCCAACAAAAAAATCCATACAAAGGCATTCCCATGGTCTATTTGGAATAGGAAGGGGTTGATACAATCCTACATTGGATGAAGTCCCTTTTTCCTTCTGACAAACCATACAAGTCTCTACATACTTTTGGACATCCCGATTCATTCTTGGCCAATAGTAATACCTCTTGACCAATTCTAGTGTTTTGTTCAACCCAAAATATTCACTTAAGGAACCATTATGCTTTTTCTATACTAGATTCTCTCTCATGGAACCTCTTGGTACAAAAATTTGTCCTCCCTCAAATAGAAGACCTTAAAGAGTATACTCTGAATATTCACTATGAAAATGATTTTTGATACTCTTGGCATACCTTGTATGCTGCTGCAAAATCTCCATCTGCTGGATACAGATCTTTGAAGCTTTCAATGCCAATGCTTCTTAGCTAAACTTCTTATACTATGAGTAACCTTATAATCAATGCATCTGCCACCTTATTCTACACTCCCTTCTTATGCTTTATCATGAAGGTAAAGGCTTGGATGTATTCCACCCATTTCATGTGCTTATGACTGATTTTATCTTGTGAACTCAGAAAACTCAAAGCCTGATTGTCGGTAAAGACAACAAATTACTTAGGAAGTAGATAATGTCTCCATTTCCTTAGTGCTTGCACTAATGCATACAATTCCAAATCATATGAGGAATACTTTTTCTTTGCATCACTGAGTTTCTCACTATGAAAAGCTATTGGCTTTCCTTCTTGACTCAATACTGCACCGACAGTAATATTACTAGCATCACATTCCACAGTAAACAACTTGTCAAAACTAGGAAGTGTCAAAATTGGTTGACTCACTATTCTCTTCTTCATATGCTCAAATCCTTCATCAACCTGCTCATTCCATTAGAACTTGGCTTTCATACCTTGTTTGATGGTATCTAAAATAGGTGCACTAATCTCATTGAACTATTTGATGAACTTTTGGTAAAATTGTGCCAACCCATGGAAGCTTCTTACCTCCGTAGCTGATTTTGGTGTAGGCCAATTCAAGATTTCTTTCACCTTGCTTACATCCATCTTCAAGTTACCTTCTGAGATAACATAACCAAGATATACCAATTCTTGCTTCATGAATTCACTCTTTTCCAAGCTGATTGTCAACTTTTCTTCATGCAATCTCTACATTACCAATTGCAAATGTCTAATATGACCCTCTTTTGTCTTTTTGAACACTAGGATTTCATCTAAGTACACTACAACCAATTTTCCAATGAAGTCCTTCAAAACCTCATTCATTAATCTCATAAATGTGGTTGGAGCATTTGACAACCCAAAAGGCATAACTAGCCATTCATACAATCCTTCCAATAGTCTTAAAAGTAGTTTTCCACTCATCTCCCCCTTTAATTCTTATATGATGATATCCACTCTTAAGAATTATCTTGGAGTAATATCTAGCTCCACCAAGACAATCCATCAAATCTTCTATCATAGGTATTGGGAACCTATACCAAATAGTTATCCTATTTATGGCCCTGGAATTAGTTGACAACCTCCAAGTACCATCTTTCTTCGGAGCTAAGAACATGGGAACAACACAAGGACTTATGCTCTCTCTAATCAATCCTTGGTCAATTAGTTCCTAGATTTGGTTAGTAATCTCTGCATTCTGTTGTGGAGTCATCTTATAAGCAGCTTTATTTGGAAGTGAGGCTCCTGGAATGAAGTCAATTTGATGACTAATAGATCTATCAGGTGGTAGGGTATCTGGTTGACCATTACTAACTATAGCCTGATATTGAGTTAACAACATTTGGATCTCTAAAGGAAACTCTTCTCTTTCATTCCTCTTCTCACCTTTTGGTTTTAGAACCAAAGAAAAGCCTACTCCATCTCCTTCCAACATTTTTAGGAATTCTTTCTCACCGACCACCAGTAGGTTGGGACCTCTTTTTATTTCCTTCCCTTCTTCCAAGATTGACTATACCCTAAAATTCATTCCATCCTTCTTGAAGGAATAGGAATTCTCAGCTCCATTGTGAACTGCACTTCGGTCATACTGCCAAGTTCTACCTAATAGCAAATGACATGCATCCATGGGTAGGATATCACACAAAATTCTATCCTTATACCTCCCTATGGATAATTCTATCCAAGCTTCTTCATTGACTATTACATGTTGATCTCTATCCAACCAAGTAACTTTGTAAGGATTAGTCTAAGGAATCCTTGTCAATTTTAACTTCTCAATAGCTTCTAAAGAAACAATATTATTAGTAGATCCTGAATCTATGATAACTGTACAGACCTCGTCGAGTATTTTGCAATTGACTCAAAACAAAGATCTTCTTTGGCTTGGCTCTTCCTTGATGGGCTCTTTTAGGAGTGTTCTCCGAACCAACAAATTCTCTCCCATCTATGATCCTATGGGGGTATCTAAAGTCTTTCTACTAGAAGACTCTTCTTGCACATAGTTGGCTCTTTTCTCTCCTTGGGAAGTAGAGCTCTTTGTAGGACACCGATATGCAAGATGCCCAAGTTGCTAACAATTATAGGACTTCATAGAAGAGAAATAAGATCCTCTTCCTTGGCCATCATTCCTTCCTCTTGAACTGTTATTTGGGCCTCTTCCTTTGTTGTAACCACCTCTAGTGTTATTGGATTCTCCCTGATTCTTGGTGAGTTTGTTCTCACTCGGACTCTCAGCTTTAGGATTTCTTCCTCCATATCATCCTCTATGACCTCTATTGTCTCTTCCTCTACCTCTACCATTTGATTCTTGTTTATTTTTTAACTTCTCTTCCACTTTAAGGGCTAATTGATAGCATTGGTAGACATTCTTGGTGCTTAAGAGACTAATTTCTTCTTGAATGCTCCATTTAAGGCCATTCTGATATCTTGCCACTTTTAGGATTTTTTCTTCCATCACATGGGACCTTAAGCATAGCTTATGGAATTATTCTATATAGGCACCGACCTCTAAGTCTTTTTGCCTCAAATTCTACCTTTTCTTATGCAGTTGCACTTCATAATCATCAGGAAAGTAAGTTTCTTTCATCTTTACCACCATACCTTTCCAACTGGTTATGGGGTTCTTTCCTCCCTTTGTCCTTTCATCTTGGACAAATTTCCACCAAGTGATGGAAGTCCCTCTCAATATTGTCTTGGCTACTCTAACTTTCTGAGCTTTGGTCACATTATCACAATCAAAGTGATTTTCAAGACCTTCTATCCACTAAATGATTAATTTTGGATCCATTTTGCCACTAAATAGAGGCACACCTTCTAAGGACTTACCACTCATTGCCTTTAATGCTTTCAAGAATGTTTCTTCTTGAAGTATCAGATCTAGCTCTGGGATTATGTCCTCCTCAGCCATTTTTTTACCCTTCTCATCATCTTCCCTCATCAGTTCACTGACTGCTATATTTTGAAGATGCACTTCTTCTAGCTTATACACCATTTCGGCTAACTGCTCCTTCAGGAGTTTGTTCTCCTCTCTTTTCTCATCCACATTCCTTGCTAACTCTATGTTGGTCACCATATTGTATGAATTCATAGACTCTTCTAAAAATCACATCGAAACATCACAAGCCCAATTCTCAAACTTTTTCTCTGATACCAATCTGATGTAATGCCCAGGTCCAGTTGTTACCGATAGTTAGCTTCATTGCTACTCTAAGGTCTCTTGCAAAAACCTTATAGGGTATTATTTCACCCTAGCTTGAGGAAGTCACTAAGATCTTTACCTCAAGCTCCCTAGACTAGGCTTACATCGTAAAGCTACTATTTCATGCTATGGAACCTATTGGAATGGGTTCCTCTTCCAAGCTAAACTGACGGGTTCAACCTGAAGAACACAACAATACACACTGCACACAAAATCCATTAAATATGTTCTTTCTATTCACAAGAACTAATATATTGCAAGAAGGTGTCCTTTTTCTCTTTTTCCTATTTCTTTTCTTTCTATCAATCTCTCTTTTCCTATATCTTAACTACACAAGCTTTTCAGCTATAAATACATTCATCGAAATCTCTCTAAAATATCTTATACTCATGGATAACTTCAAGCACCCTGCATAGGCAGAAAGAGTGAGCAATAAATGACCCTTCTAGAATAGGAATAGGTGTCCCTAATCATTTCAAGAAAAAATGACATGTAGATAGTCATTACAAATGACCCAGCTGGTCACAAATGTCACATCCCACTTTTCCTGGGTTATTAGCCAACATTACAGAATGCCAGAGTTGACTTTTTGAAATTGTTAGTTACCAACCTTGAGCGTAAGATCACAAACCCAAAAAAAAACACCAACACCAATGGACATTACCAACAAGCACAACTGATGAGTATCACAAACAAGCATCACCGACGAATAGAAACCAATGGACATCACCGACAAACAGTAACCCATGAGCATTGCCGACGAACAGAAACTGATGAACATTGTTGACAAATAGTATAACTTAACTGCAAAGCATCGATCTCCATTTGCTAGAGATTTTTTTCATTTCCAGAGGTTTATAAGATACCTCAACACACATCTTTACTAGGAAACAACTACCTAAGCAACTATGGTGTTTGTTCACTGGATAACCTTAGTCATTACAAGAATGGTAGAACAAAACACCTTGCAAACCAAAAAATACCTTCTAGCCTAGAAATGTTCCTAACCTTAGGTGCTCCTGCACCATATAGTTTCTCTTCCTTAAACCTCCAATAATTTGTATCTCCCATTGCTTCTATCACCCTATTTTTTTGCATCATAATCATAACCATAAATAGTGGAACTAGCTTCTTGAGACCTCAAGGATTTCTCTTTCCATGATTCCTTTTCTTCCTGACTTTCCTTCAATTAATTCTTATAACTATTCACTTTTCTGAAAAAATCATCAACTTGAACCCAGTTCATCATAGCAACACTCACATTTAATTGTGCTATCTCATGTGGATGAGTTCTAACAACTTGTTAAACAATTAATTTTTTGAATGCTTCATCAACATCTACAAGCAGTGGCATTTGATCTCTCAGGTATAAATCCCATTGTAGTAAATCTTTTTGATCAGGATCATAACTAGATCCAATGAAAATTTGTTGAAAATCTTCAAGCTTAATTCCTCACCCAGGACTTTCCTTCCTTGCAAAGAAATCAAACATCAATGAAGCTTGCATATCCCCTCCTTGACACAATATAAATTTTTCATCTTTAATCAGGTGCCTCCCTCTTTGTGGAGTGATCTCCTATAGTTCCTTCTAAACTTATTCCTCTAGCGTATTTTCAATAACTTTAGTCTCCACATTTCCAGAGGTTTCCCTCAATTTTATTCCTTTATATTAATATAAAAATGATTTAAACTCTTAGAAAAAACAAACTCATCATCATAAATCATTTCCTCATGCTCCATTTCCTAGATATCCCCAGATCCATTTGCATACAAAGATCCCAAATTAACCTCATTTTCCTAAAACTCAGGTAGAGAGTCTTCAACCTCAACTTGTGCTTCTTCCCTCAAGAGGAAATCCTGATCATCACCTCTAGGGTCTGACGACAAGTTTACAATTGAGAACTCTACTATAATACTTGATGGAGGCTCTTTAAATACATGCAGAGGAACATCATTAATGATTTATGCTTCATGCTCAATCAATTTCATGGCTCTATTCACTGGGTCTGTGATACCTTGGATGAATTGTATATTAATTATTCCTCTTCTTAATTTCCATTGAAAATCCCTTTCCACTTTCTCGTATATCTCCTTCCTATTAATAGCCTCATCCCATTCCAAATTTTGGATAAAATCATCAATGAGAAAAGGCTTATGCCCAAATGGTCATAACTTCTAAGATGCTTTGGCTCTTTCTATATATCCTTTAGGGTCAAAGGTTGTCCTTGCATATCCTCGAGAGAATCCATACACTAATTTTTTCATTGATAGATTCATAACTATGCATACTTTTCACAAAGAAATCACCAAATGCCAAAGTACTTGGTAAGAATGACTGCTTATTGCTTGATGTCAAATGCTGTGAATTTCACACTGTCATTTGCCTCACAATTTCTAAGTAAGAAATTATATCAGGAACTTTGATTGGGAGGTCATTATGGCAACCTTCAAAATTGTAAACCCTAATCCCTGTAAAACTCTGAAAAGCATACTGATCACCCAAATTTTGGTCTACATGGATCTGTTCAATATAGTCTTTAGGTATGAGAAACCTTTTGATCTCTAATGACATAGTTTGATCATATTCTCCTCTTAGTAACTTCATCAATGACTTAACAAAATTATCTTTAAAACATAAATATTAAGAAAAGGTAGACCTCATATCCCAGATTTTCAACCACATTTGTACTGGCTGCCTAAACCCTTCAAAATCATACTCCCTAATTGGAAATCCCTCACCTCAGGCATTGTTTTCTTGTCCAAAAAATAGAAACATGTGCATTAAAATGAATAATTATTATAATTTAATGTAGATGAATCCTTCTGAAGTTTCTCTAAGTCTGCATTACTCTTTTCAACAACATATGTCATGAAATTAAAATACCTAGGGTCTTTGGACTGTACATCAACTAAAAGAACCATTAAATCTATATTCATCAAAGGAGGGATCTCAATTCCGCATAGCTAACCAAAAATCATGTAAGTATACTTCAAATATAGATGAAATAATTTCATATCATATGGTGGGTGGTCATTACTTGAAAAAACTACCCTTGTACTTCCCACTTTAGGGAGATGAAAATACAACATTCAACTCTTGTAAATCTTTTCCAAGATAAAATACTCCTACCTTAGTTTTGGTTGTTCCAAATAGATTCATGACCTGGATCCAAATGAAAAACCTTCTCAATTGTTTCTTTTGTGATGAAAATCAATGGCTTGCCAGAAATTGCCTTTACAGTCTTAGTTGTGGGATCATAACCCTTGATAATTTCTTGCATCAATTCAATATTTACAAACACATTGGGAACCACTAGTCTTCTTAAATTAGCCTTCAATGGATGGCACAATGGGATCTTTTCCAACCTCCTATTGTAATGAAACATGAACAATTCATAACCCCTAGGCATAGCCCATATATCTCCTACTTCCTCGCATCTGTCCTCCATTCCTTCCTCTCCTTGCTTCACCTTCTTTGACCTCTGAGTGGATAGTGTAAATTGGTCAAGTAAATCTTTTTTCAGATGTCTTCCCTCAGCCTTATGCCTCTTTGGATTTGTTTCCTCAGCAGGCTGGTTGATTTGAATTTCTTTCTATTTCTTTTCCCTTGGCTTCTTTGACAATGAAGGTTCCATGTTCTTCAACTCCTTTTCAAGCTCTACAATTTTCTCTGCAATAATGATGCAATGTGATGAAACTCTATAAATCTCAAGCTTCTATTATTTTATAAAAATCTATGTGAGCTTCTTGTCACAAGATCAATTTTATAACCCCTGCAAGGGAAATTAATCACAATAGTCATAATATAGCTCAAATTGTCATTTATAAAGGCCAAATGTTTAACTCCACTCATGTTCAACATTTATTTCAATGCATTCAAATAATTAGGCATCATTAAGTAAAACTTTATGACCTCATTCGCAATAGTGCTTTATCGATTAATTGGAAACCTATGTTTTCTCATTTTTACCTTTAATTGATGCCCTAACTTATTTAAAACTAGTTTCAAACAATACTATCTATAGTTACTCGACAAGGCCTACTCTCATATAACCGTCAATCTTCACTGAGTTGTTAAACAAATTAATCAACACCTTTATTATCTAATGAATGGAATATCCTCCACTTTCAAATTATGCGTTGCCATCTGTTTTATTTTTCTTATGACAATTGTTCCTAAATACGATAGATGAATATGCTCAAACCATTCTGCAACCCATTTTAAGTTACTCAAAGCTTCATTTTATCTGATATAAATGATTCTTTAATTTATTTATTAATGCCCTTGAACAAAATATTACTTAGTTTTATATAGCCTCAAAGTTATTCAAAATTCCATCTTACTCGATGAGGTATTTCCACCCATTAGACAACTGCTACGTATGCTTTCTATGACATCACCAATTCTCGAGTAGGTTTCTTCTTGTTTGGAAACTTTTTCATCTTATTTGATGGCAAAAGGTATTTGACATGAAATCGTCACTCAAACCTTTCTCCTTTCAAATAAATTTTATGTCGATTTTCTCAAGCTGGTTTACTCGACACAACCTTTTATCTGATGAGTCATGTGCAACAGCCCCACCATATTTTCAACAACTCTAGCCATCATTATTGAACCCATCCACTTATTCAAACAAGATTTTATTTGAAGTTTGTTATTGGGACCCATAATTCAATCCTCTTTTATGACTTCCTTTTCCGAATAATTTTTTCTTCGTTGCTGCTTAATTTTTCTTATTCAACAACCCATATTGTTCAAACTTTAGAGTTTCACATCTTTTATTTTCCAAATCCTCATTTCGATGGTTAACACTTTTCACATATTTCATTTTCAGAAGAGATACTTGCTTCTATTAATGAACTTTTGAATTACTCAAAGTGTCTCTTTGTTTGATAAAGATTGACCAGTCAACATCGACCAAGTAGGATGCCACATAGATTAAGTGACACACTATTTATCTCAGATGAATTATGCCTTTTACAAGTGTTACAACACATTTGAACTTTATATGTCACCATGAAGATTGATTGTCTTCTAATTTTTTTCAGCTACTCCTCGAAGTATACTCCATTTAAAGCAAGGTATCAAATCCTCATGTTTTCCTTCCATACAAATGACATGATAAAAAATGAAATCCTTAACATCCTTGTATTCACCTCCAAAATTTAACAAATATGTGAGGCTTTAAAGAAAAAATTAAAGTAAAAAACATGTGACTTTTACTTAGTAAAAAAATAGTCCTATTAGATATATGGTTATGTTATGGGTATAATGAATATTTTAATGATTAATTTGAGGGAAAAATACATAATAGAGTTAATAACTACTAGGTGGATAGATAAATGCTAATGGAATAGATAATGATATGCAATATAATGGATATTGATAAAATGAACCTAATGATAATGAATGATGCATAATAGATGATAAAATGGATTAATAAAATGGACTAGATACAATGAACTTAATCAAATGCAATACTAAAGTAAGTAATGCAACTAAATAAAACCTAGGGTAACTAAATGATCATAAACAAAATGATTAATGCAACGAGGTGAGAATCAAAATGAAACTAAGATGATATGCAATCTAATGCAATTAAGACCTCTAAAATGTGACCTATTTTGTGTGTTTATACATAACTGGGAGGGTCATTTATCTTGTTAGGATGGGGGGAATAGTGAATAAATAGAAGAATTTCCACAAACAAAATGAAAAATGCAACATGACCCTAAGAAATGTAGCTAACTAAAATGCAAAGAGGATTTGGGGATTTATATTATGTTGATGTTGAAGAGAACACCCTAGTTTGATTTTGCAAATGGAGGTATGCATCACATCCTAGAAAGCATGGATGACATGGTTCCTTTGTGTGGACTTGAATCTCAAAGAGATAGGATAGTCTTAGGAACATATATGCAGATCAACAATCATGATGGAACCCATGCAATGACACTCACGAGGAGGCTTAGTATACCCAAAGATTTTCAGGGACTTGTTGGAAGTGCATAAGACCCTACCCCTAGTAAGGCATGCATAATCATAATTGTGTTATCAAAAAAGATATACAAATTATCTAGAAATAGATCATTCTGCAAATGACACGTATTCCAATATACACCAAGATATTGAAGATCTAGGCAATCATGAGTACATTCTACTGAAACACAGATAAAATCAACAAAAAGGAATCATGACCAAGCAATAATTCAGTCCAAATTTCTTTCCATGAACATGATTGTGTGATATGTAGGATTGATAAGCCAAATTTTGAAGGATGCATCCTGACAGGAAGAGATTGATTAATGTTGAAATGGGAATTCACTAGAAATAACTATGAAATGAACAACTAACTCAGAAAGTTGATCTCAAAATTGATTTGGTAAAAAATCTTGTTGTTAAAGTGTCTGGGATAAGCTCAGTGTGACAGGGTGAAGCTTAATTTGATGGGACAATGAGCTGTGTGATGAGACTAACAGGATGTTGTCAAACTAACTAATGGGATGATGCAAACTAATGGAAGATCCTTATTATGATCATGAAAAATGCCTCACTATGAAGGGAGGTAAGAGGGTTTGTGAGGTGAATGAGGTGAACTAATGTGAAGTGAAAATGGAAGGGAACTCGATGAAACTCCCACACATATACAACGTGCGGATGAGCGAACTGCAAATGGGAGGAAAGCGAACCTAACAGATGGTGGATCCAAATTTTCTGCAAATGGCACCTAAGGCAAATTTTTACCATGGTACTTGTACAATGCTCTTGATTATCAAGTTTTCACCATTAACTGATTTACTTCTCTTTCCTTTTTAATTTTTATTTTTATTTTTTCTGCATTTTTTGTATTTTTTTGTATTATCAAGGTGTCTGGTTGCTACGTTTTCACCAGGATAATAATTTTTTTAAGACTTTTTCTGATTTTTAGATTTTTCTTCAGGATCATTTTATATTTTTTGGGGAGTTTTATTAATTTTATGTTGTAAAAGAAGGAACTTTATGTTGAACTACGCATAGAAGCGCTTGATGTGCATGATATTTATAGGATTGTGGAGAGGATCTCCATCTTGTACTTCTATTTGATATGCTCCATATCCAAATTTATATATAGCCACAAACGGTCCCAACCAATTAGGATAAAACTTTCCTTTCTTTTCATAGTTCTAGAGATTCTTCATGTTGTGCTGCAAGTCAAGATCACCAACTTCAAACTCATGGGGTTTGATCTTCTTATTGAACTATAAGTGTAGGTGATTTTGATACACACAAAGGTGGTCTAGGGCATTGTGGCATCTCTCATCAAGGATTTCAAGCTCTTGCAACTGAGAAACTAAGTATTCTTCCTCGAACATCAAATTCTTCAAGGAGACTCTGAGGGAAGGGAACTCAATTTTGATGGGAAGGACAACCTCGGTGCCATTAAAAAGGGGTGAATATAGTTGCATTAGTGGGAGTGCAGATGGAACTATGGTAGGACCAAAGGGTAGGTGGTGTAGAGAACCCTAGGGTTTTAGCTCTGAAACCCTAGCAGGTTTAACAGAGGTGGTCCGGGAGCATATCACAGTGAACGATGAAGTTTTGTTTGGCTAGCAGTTTCTGTTATTCTCCTAAACCCTAACAGTTCCTAACTCTTAGCACAAGAGTGGGCCAGTGACATTTGGCTTATCACAAAGTCGCAGGATGATCGGTGGTTAACATGAAACAGTCTGCGATGACACGACAGTGGCTTATCACAAAGTCGCAGGATGATCAGCGGTTAGGATGAAACAGCTTGCGATGAAGCGGCAATGGTTATCGCAAAGTCAGCAGATGCTCAGCGGTTAGGATGAAACAGCTCGCGATGAAGTGACAATGGTTATCGCAAAGTCGGAAAATGCTCAGTGGTTAGTAGGAAACAATTTGCGATGATGCGACAAGGATTATCGCATAGTCGGCAGATGATCGGCGGCTAAGCTAATAGGTGTGGCGACAATGCGACGACAGTGTATCGCCAAGTTGCAAGGTAATCGGCGGTTAAGTGAATAAGTGCTATGACAATGAGATGACCGTGTGTTGTGTGATCACAGGACAATAGGCAGTTAAGTAAATGAGTGTTGCAGTGATGCGACAACAGTGTATCGCCAAGTCCTAGGACAATAGGCGGTTAAGTTCATAAGTGTGCGAGAGCACGACAACAGTCTATCGCGTGATCATAGGGAAATCGTCAGCTCAGTTCAAAGCATTACGAGAGCGCGACAACAGGGTATTGCAAGGTCGCAGGGTTAAGGCATGCATGGTTTCAAGACTCGCGACTATGCGATTAAACATTCGGAGTAAGGTAAGCGTCTGATCAAGCCGAGAAAGAACAACGATGCCGCGGTTAGAATAAAAAAAAATCGGTTGACTTCTCAACATCGCAGAGGGAAGCTAAAAGTCAGTGACATGGAGGAAATGGATGTCCACGTTGGCAACCATGCAGGGAATGAGAATGATGACAGTTGCAGGAGGAAGATGAAGAGCTGAGGTAGTTAGAATCCTCAGGCGGGTAGGTAACCTAGAAATGGTTACAAATCAAGAAGAGGCTGAATATATCAGCAAGGAAGGAAACTCGTACCAGAGGTTGAAGAAATGAAATTGTGAAGGCTAGAAGAATAAGTTTTTAGGGTGTGTGAATTGTAATTTTCTGAATTTCAATAAAGAAGAGTTTTCAGTGTGTTTTGTGTAGATTTGTGTCATGTACAGACTTCTGTAGAGTAGGGTTTTGAATTCAGTTAAGTGCCATGGATGCTTTTTGACTCTTATAATCCACCCTATGGAGTGTGACCATCAAGAAGCATCCCTCATGTATTTTTATTCTTCTTTTGTATTTGTGTTTGAGAAGAGGCTAGTCAGAATTGTAGACAAGTCCTAGGCGAGATAAATGGTCTGGCTAGAGAACTTGTAGGAGAGAGAGATAGAAGGAGAAAGGTGCATGACTGACTTTATTCAGTCATGGAGAGCAAGATAAGGTAAAGAGTAGAACATTTCAGTGGGTAGGAAACCTAGGAGAGAGGGAGCATAGAAATCCTTCTAGTTAGGGTCTGTGAGTAACCTTGAAGAGACTCAAGTGTGAGTCTAGAGGATCCTGAAGTGAATAGGGTCCAAAGT
>MU227459.1:3906711-3921447 GCA_018584345.1 Thuja plicata | reverse complement strand
CTATTGAACTCCTTGAGAATAAATTAAAAGAAATGGAAAAGAGTTTGACACTCAAAGAAACTGATATGGGAGGATATCAGATTGAACCTATGCTATCTATTACATCTTTTCCTTTGTCTCCATGTTCTTTTGGGAGACCTTCTAAGAGCAATAAACATTCTACAATTCCTCCTCCAACAAAGTATGGTGGTACCTTTGTACAAGACACAGTACCATTAGAAGAAGAAGCTGAAAATAGAGCTATCAAAGCTTGGATCTATAAAGGAGAAGACAATTCTCAACAAACTACTCCTCCTTATGACATAAAACCTAAGCAATATGGCAAAGGTCTATCTATTATGAAACATTTTGGCTATAAAGGAAATGGTCCCATAGGTGCGAATCATAAGGGATTGATTGCACCACTTGAAGCTATTGGTCGCAGAACACGTGACTCTATAGGTATAGACTTTCAAAAACTCACATTTCAACTGGGGATAATCAAGTTTGTACCTCGAGAAGATAAACAACCAACACCTGAAGAAACATCTAAAACTGCAAAATCTAAAGATAGTTATGATGAGGATAGTTTTCCTTACCCTATTCCTCTAGACCTGGCAGCATTCTTTGCTGAGCCAGATGACTTTATCTGGCATGTCAGTACAGTAGACACTAATAGTGATTCTGATGACACCATTTCCTTTACTCCATTAACTTATGAGGAGTGGAAATAAATACATACTCTCAATCCAGGTCATCAAGGTGATTTATACATACCACCACACTTTCAAGAATAGTTTGAAGAGGAGTCCCAGTCACTTATCACTACACAAGAGGCAGCTGATGCTCCAAACACTAATGAGGTACCTAGGTCAAAAGGTGCTCATCTGACCATAGCAGAGGTTATAGGTAGAGCTCATCCCAACTATGGACAAAGGGTTTATTTCACTCACTTTCTTGAGATGACACCTAATGATGAAACAGACTCTCATGAATATGAGTTTGAAAGCTTGTCATATGCCACCTCTAATAGAGATACAGATATAGCTAACACTTATGAAAACCTTCTTGAAGTAGGTGAAGGGTCTAGTGTCAGGTTAAACGAGTCTGACTCCCTAGATGTTAACATGTCATCTACTACAGTCGCTAGGAATCAAAGGAATTTGACTATACCTCTAGATGAGATCGCTTTAGGTCTCAAATTTCTTGTCTATGCCTTTGATGATTATACCGTGAATGCACTTGAACCCATCACTCCTCTTTCACTTTGTCATCCCAAGCTTATAGACTGGAACTCTACCTCCCCATCTAATGAAGTCCTTACGTTCTAGAATGATTACGCTCTTGCCTGTTACCTACATGTTGTCAAACCTATAATGTCCTCCACTAGTGAATAAAGTGTCCATATGACCGAGGCTAACATCAAGTATCTTAGTCACAAAATCAAAAGAAGAAAAAATAGGCACTCTGATGGTGAAAACCACATTATGGCAGTATCAGAGCCTAAAATAGTCAAAATAAAAGACGTATCCAACTGTGAAAACCTCTCTGAGGCACCCGAGGATGAGATACTTGATGTGCTTCTGATTCATTTCCAGGAGAGATCATCTATTCTTATTGAACCAACTCAACCTATCAAATTGGGTACAAAGGTAGAACCTCAGATCATTCACTTGGCACAATCACTATCAGAGGTAGAAAGAGAGGAATTCACTACATTCTTCAAAAGCAAAAAGATAAACTTTGCATGGAAATATTCAAACATGCCAAGATTAGACCCTAATCTAATCATGCACCATTTGTCCATTGCACCAAGTGTCAAGCCTATCAAGCAGAAGCTTCAAAAAATGCATCGACATGTGGCTCTACTTGTCAAAGCTGAATTAGAGAAACTTCTTAAGGCAGTGTTTATCAAAGTAATTGATTATGCAGAATGGATCTCTAATATTGTTCTAGTATCAAAACATGATAAATCTATATGAGTCTACACAAACTTCATAGACTTGAATTTGGCATGTCCCAAGGATGATTTTCCATTGCCTAACATTGATATGATCATAGATATGACAGTAGGGTATGAAATGTACTCACTAATGGATGGTTTCTCTGGCTACAACCAAATAAAAATTGCACAAGAGGACCAAGAGAAAACTACTTTCACATGTGCCTGGGGCACCTTCTGTTGGAATGTCATGCTCTTTGGACTCAAAAATGTTGGTGCTACATATCAGAGAGCTGTTACTACTATATTTCATGACATCATGCATAAAAAAATGGAAGATTATGTGGATGAAACTTTAGCTAAGAGCATGCACCGAAAGAAATATCTTACAGATCTAGGTCCTATACTAGGTCGTATGGAACAGTTCAGTCTGAGGCTCAATCCTAAGAAATGCGCATTTGGCATAACATCTAGAAAATTTATTGGCTATATCATCTCTGCCAAAGGCATCAAAGTGGATCCTGCCAAAGTACAAGCTATCATGGAAATTCTTCCACCAAAGAATATCAAACAAATGAGAGGACTTTAAGGCCGATTGTAGTCTATCCGACATTTTATCTCACAACTGGTGGACCAGTCACAACCATTTACCAAGACTTTACACAAGGGTGTGGCTTATCAATGGAACAAAGAATGTGATGAAGGGTTCACACAAATAAAATAGTATCTTGCAAACCTGCCAATCTTGATGCCTCCTATTCATGGGAAGCCACTTATACTTTACATCTCTGCTACGGATACATCATTAGGTATCATCTTGGATAAAGAATATTAGTACAACAAAGAAAGGGCTATCTATTACATTAGTAGAACTCTGGTCTCATATGAAACAAAATATTCTGCTATAGAGAAGGCTTGCCTTGCAGTGGTATTTGCTTCACAAAAAATACGGCACTATATGTTGGCTCATACTACACGTCTAATTTCTAAAATTGACCCTCTGAAATATTTTCTCAGTAAAGCTACCCTCACAGGTAGACTAGCTAAATGGGTCATGGTTCTCAGTGAATTTCATATTGAATATGTAGAAAGGAAAGCCATTAAGGGACAAGCAATAGTAGATCAATTGGCAGAAGCACCTCTAGTAGATCATCAACCATTACATATTGAATTTAAAGATGAGTCCATATTACTTCTCACACATCGATCATGGACTATGTTTTTTGATGGTTCATTTACCCAATAGGGGTCAGGTGTTGGGATACTATTCATTACACCTCAAAGATACTCTTTACCAAAAGAATATAAGATGTTGTTTCCTTGTACAAACAACATTGCTAAGTATGAAGCCTTAATCAATGGTATGAAGATCACCCTTGAGTGGCGAGTAGACGAACTCAATGTTCTTGGAGATTCACAGTTAGTCATCAATCAAGTAAATGATATCTATCAGACAAAGGATGACAAGTTGGTGCCTTATAAATGGTTGGTTGATGACCTCAAAAATTATTTTACTCACATCACATTTCAACAAGTTCCAAGGGAAGATAGTAAAGCAACAAATGCCATGACTACTCATGCATCCATGCTACAAATGCTAGAAAATGATTTTTGACATGAATTCCTGGTGGAGACGTTACGCTCCCTAGCCTATGATTCCCCTGATTCCTGAATGATTTGTTCTATCATTGGACATGACTCATCTTGCTACCATCATATCTTTTCCAACCTTCATGGCTAGATTGTTCTAGACACTTACACACAGAATCAGAAATGTCACTTAATCCGTAGTGCTTCATGGTTTGTCATCATATCTAATGACTTGTATAGACGTGGTATAGATGGTACCATCCTTAGGTTTTTAGAACCTAATTAATCCAAATGAGCATTAGTAGAGGTGCATGAAGGAATCTGTGGGTCTCACTCTAATGGCCTGACATTGGCCCGTAAACTTATTAGAGCTGGTTACTACTGGCCAAATATGGAAAAGGAAGCTACATAGTTTGCTAAGTCTTGCAAACAATGTCAACTACATGGTAATCTGATTCATGCTCCAACCAAGGAGCTTATTCCATTCATTACTTTCTGGCCATTTCAATAATGGGCCTTTGACTTGGTGGGTCAAATTTATCCCTCGTCCTCAAATGGACATAAGTTCATAATTACAACTACAGACTATTTTACCAAGTGGGTGGAGGCAGTTCCTCTCACTATTGCCAACGACAAATCAGTAGCTATGTTCATTCTCAACTAAATCATCTGTAGGCATGGTGTACCCTTAGCAATAATCACTGATAATGGGGGACAATTCAAAAACAAGGATTTGACAGAGCTATGCTCTAAGTTTAAAATTACTCAGCATTGGTCTTCCATCTATTATCTTCAGGGTAATGGATAGGCAGAAGCATCCAACAAGATGATCCTTAAAATCTTGCATCACACAGTGCACAAATCCAAATGAGATTGGCATCTCTAGATCAATCCAGCTCTTTGAGCATACAAGACAAGCATAAGAACACCAACAGGGGCTACTCCATATGCATTTTTTTATGGAGCAGACATTGTGTTACCAATTGAGGTTGAGATTCCTTCTCTGTGAGTCTCTCTAAAAGGCCTCATTAATGATGAAGATAACATAATATCTTGACTACAAGAGCTGGAACTACTTGATGAACATTGACAAGTGGCATTCGATCACCTTAAAGAATACTAGAAAAGGATGTCCAAGAGCTATAATAAAAAAAGTTAGACCAAGAGATTTCCAAGCAGGTGACCTCATTCTAAGGGAGAACCCTAAGAATCGACAACATCAGATCCAGAAGGGAAAATTTGAACCAAACTGGCTTGGTCTGTATATTGTCACTGCAGTGTTTGGGTCTGGTACCTATCAAATTTCTACTACTGAAGGAGAACAACTCAAAGAGCCCATCAACGATCTTCATCTGAAGTGGTTCTACAGTTGAGACATCTTCAGTGTGCTCATGTATATAGTAAAGTCCTGAAAAAATTTTAAAAATTGGAAGAAGTCCTAAAAAAATGATCATCTTAGTGAAAACCTAGCGATAGGAACTTTGATGTATCTCCACAAAAATTATATATTCCAAAAATACAAAAAAATTAAAAAATTGAAAATAACAAAAAAAAAGAAAAAAAGAAAAAAGTGCCATTGATGAAAACCTGGCAAATAGGCGTCATGGTAGAAAAAAAAGAATTTCTACCAAGAAGGTGAAGACCTGGTAAATAGGTGCCTCTTGTTCCACAATGCTATATCTATTGCAACACCACTTGGCTTTATGCATTTGCTTTCCTGCTTTGCTTCTTTGCTGCTTTCCTGCTTACATTTGCTTTCTGTTTCCTGCCAAGACACCAACTCACATGGATTGAAACTCTTCATACTCTCAAAATGACCCTTCTAATCTAGGGGCACTATCCTATTATCTTTTAAGGATCTTCTTCACATCAGTCACTAGTGGTTCTCACTGTGTCTGCCTACTGATGTCTAGCTTATACTACGATCTTGACTTGAGCATTTCTCTCGCGTCAGTCACCAGTGGTTCTCACTATGTTTGTCTACTATCATTGTACTATTAAGGTTTCTCACATCCATTACAGTTGGATTTATACTCAAATGCTCTATCTATCGATACTCGATCTTGACATTTCTTTTCTTTAGCTGGTACATAGCTTTTGGTTATGTTCGTGACACTCTGGTTCCTTCACGAACCCTCCTGACTTGACATTGATTCAACACCACATGATTGGGGGCAATCAAATCTCATTTTTCCATGCAACATACGTCAAGTCAGTCATCATTACTTGGGGGCATGGGTCCCCCATTTGATCACATCTTTGGTTTACACCTAATTCAATAATCTTGTCACTTCTCAAGGACAACTCGCTACTGACACAAACTGGTGTTTTTCAACACCACCATAAACAATATTTTTTAACACTATCTTTGGACACATCATTTTTTTTCAACACACATTGGATATCTCACATGTAAACATCTATCGATAACAATCAAACACAATGCACTCACAAGCACAATGATGTTTTTCAACACCTCTAAACATACATATTTGAAAACTTTAAAACTGGCTGAGCTATGACTGAATATTTCTTTGTATCTTGTCTATTCTCATGGATTTCATTGATATTTTCATTGTCTACTACTTGTTGGTGTAGTCCCGATGATCCGGCAACGTCAAATAAATAGGGTGTATGTGATAAGAGCTCCCGCACTAAGGTGGAACAACCTCACATCCCTTGATCTTGTTTATTTGTACGCCATGGTGAGGTTGGTACTATCTCCTTGACTATTATTGTTCTTTTTGTTTATGCATGATCGCACTCATGGTTATCTTGGCTTTGAATGCCTCGATACTAGTGTACTCTTGCAACATTAACTAGAAACAATGTTCAGGTCATCTTGGCTTTTGTGCCCTGGTGCTTACGTTTGTTTCCTACATTTTATCTGATGATAAGTCATATTCATATCCTTATGGTTGCATTGTGGTGCCAGTAAGGGTTGTATCGACTTTGATGTTCCAAAAATTCTCAATGATGATGATTATACGATGGGTCTCACAACCATGTCCTAGAATTGCACTTTCATTTTGCATCTAGCATAGGATTGCATTTTCATTCTAGACTTGCATTGTGGCAGGGATTCAGTGTTCTTTTCTTTGCATTCTCCTGGGTTCATACATTGGGGAGTTCTTCTTCATTGTCCTAGTTTCATCATGACTACACAAGTGTTCGGTCCTCGCTCTCAATTCTTCACATGTTATTTTGGTTAGCATTTTTCGTCATGCGTGAGATGTTAATACCATATACATATTCATATTCATAACTCATTATCATCTACACATTGCATTTGCATTTCTCATTTACACATTGCATTTACATAAATCATCTACATACATAGATCTTTGCATCTACATCAACAAGTGCATACACATCCATACATTACATACATGTGCATTTCATACATTTACATATATTCCAAACATGTTCATACATTTGCATACATTCTAAATCATCTAACCATCTAAGCATATAGGAAACATCTCATAAAAGATAATATGACACATGTAATGATACCAAAAGATGAGCTCATATATATATATATACAATGTGTCGATACAAATACAAAATGGTGCTACTCGAGCACGATCTATCTCAAAATGGTTATATAAATACATGGATGCCAACGCATCAGATACATACTATGATCTCATCTATCTATCTATAAAAAAACTAACTCTAGCCTTCTCCCTCATCACCTGGAGGAGGTGGAGGTGGAGCCCTATCTGGTGGAGGTGGTACCTGTGCACCCTCTGACCCTCTAGCATAGGTCAAGAATATCACAACCTATGATGCCTCATCAGGCACCACCCCTATATATGATGCATAGTAATACGCCGCTCAAGCAGTCTAATGGCGGATCTCCTCCTGAGTTGCCCATAACTGCTCCCGGAGATCTTGTATCTCCATATATTTGTCTAGAAGTTGTGCGTCTCACACAACCACCTTTATCTGCAAGTCTCCAACCTATCTCGAGATCTTTCGAACTCTCTACCAAGACTATCGCTGTGAATCTTGCATTGGATCCTGCGCAGGCTGATCCTCTTGCATAGGATCCTCCTGCTGTACCTCCTCCAATAGGGGTACCTACTGCTCCTCAGTTGTTGGCTCAACAGTCCGTCATTAGGACTGTCTTGTACTACCGCTGCCAATGGCCCCCACATCTATCCCCATATGTCGAGCAAAGATGTCCACCTATACTATTCGGGGATAGGGACCTTGCTATACCTCTGACTGTGTACTCCGCTATGGTGGGGGCATCTGCATCTATGGCTGTACCACCTATGGCTGTACCACCTATGGCTGTACTACCTATGGTTGTACTACGTGCCCTTGGCCTGCCATCCTGACCAGATTCGTAAACCTAGGGAATTGATGGGTGAAAAAATGCTCCCTGTCCTCTGTGGTCACGCTGCCATCTACTACATCCCTCAGATAATCCCACTACACTAGGGCCAAGGCTTGAATATCAATCATGGTGTGACCCTGGTCTAGCTTCATCAGCCAGCCCCTCCTAATCTCATCTGTGAATCTCGCATACGCTGTGTACTCCTGAGATATGTCCTGAGGATGACCGAACTGTCGCCATACCCGCTTCTGCGGGAATCTCTCAATGACCATGATAGTGTGACCAATCATCACCCATGAACAAAACATATGACTAAGCTACTTTGTAGCATCATCCCATGCCTTAATGAGTCTCCATGGCCTCCAGACTACTACAACTAATTCATTGAGCTGGGCTCACCACTGATCTACCTTACCCAGCGCTGGCTGGGTAATCATGCCCCTGTATTTGCAGATGTAAGGCTCTAGAGGCTGCCTCATATCCTCGCATATTGGCCTGGTCATGGGAAGATGCTCCTAGGCCCATACCTATAATACAAAAACCCTAGTTGCCATACTCTTCGCCTCTTGATAGACGATCTCATGCATCTCATGATACATGTGGGCCAACATGCACTGACCCCATCTATATAGTCTTAGTCGTGCTAGCATTTGCTATAGCATCCTACCCCAGCCACACTCCAGACCATGTTATCCATGATTAGGCATCAGATAGAAACCTAAGAAACAGGCTGACACCACTGGTAACCTATGTGTGGGTCTATACTCACTGATCAAGTCCTCCCATGGGATAGCTCTTCCCATGCCAAGGTCATCCTATAAGGTCTCCCTCAATACTAGTGTCCCCAGTCTAGGCTGCGCCTCATACTCTACCCTGGCACCGTGGAATGGGATCCGCAGAATCTGGTAGATATTCTCAAGGGTCACAGTCATCTCCCCCTGTGGCAGATAGAATGTGTTCATCTTTGAATGGAAATGCTCAACTAGTGCTCTTAGTAAACCCTGATTTACCCAAATCTAAGGTACATCACATAGAGAACTCAAACCCAAAGTACCCAGATGTGCTGTCTCTACATCATCGATCTATGATACTAATCTACTGATAGTCGGGTGGTGTGATTGGAAGGCAATGTCTGGAAAGTCGACCTGCAAGACATGCAAACAATAGTACACGATCAGTAATCTGAGATAATCAAAGCATAATGAGATATAAAGCATTAAATACATCCTACTGACAGTAACAACACTGACACAAATTATATTGGATGCAATGAAGACTGATTTCATGTTCTAATTGTTCACCTTTTCCCATGCAAAGAAGCAAATTTTTGCACGACAAAGTACTCTTTCGCATGAAGAAGTTTTTTGGGTCGCGCGATACTTGACCTTTGCATGATCTTTTCTTACTTGTCGCATGAGAAAACACCCTATGGAAGGGTTTCTCACGCGAACATGGGTACTCTCCCGCGTGATATTTCCCACCGAATGGCGTGAAAAGGTGTTTTATCACACGAGATTTCCCTACGGGCCACGTGAAGAAACTACTTCTTTGCACAATAACCCACAGACCATTTTCTAAAAATGCAGAAAAACATGAAAAATTGACAGAAATTGATGAAATTTACAATGTAGAGAGGTTTATCGACTACTTACTAGAGATCCGTACGCCGCGGGCCGGCTATGCCTCCTAGATCGCTCAAATCGATGCATGCTATAGGGGACCACCATTTTTTCTCAGAGCTCAAACTGTAAAAGTCAAAAGGTTGAAATGATTTGACAATGACCTTTTCATCCTTATATAGGTTTTGACCTAATTTTTCAAAGTGCTCCGTTTTGCGCAAAAAATTCACCATTACCTAATTTGACCACTCTGAATCCATTTTCGTGATCAAAATCAAAATTTGACACTTTTATATAGCTCAAAATTATATTTTAAAATTTCTGGGATCGATGCAATCGAACGCTTGTGCAGTCAACTTTCTGTCGTTGCTTTCTTGTCAGAATCATATCTTATCATCATTTTTTCAAATCTTTGACTTTTTTCATCAAAAGTAAACTCTAGTCAACTCTAGTCAAACTTGGTCAACTAGACCTCAAAATCACTCAACATTGGTTCTGAATCTTCTGAATTCTTCCATAATCTATTTTGAGTTCTTCTTGATCTCTGATTCAACATCTATCTGCAATTTTTTTCTCTCCATCATCATTATGACGTGTCATCTTTCCATTGCGCTCCTGAGGGGGCAGGGTGATTACATCATTGAATCTATTCCAATCAATCTGATCTGATTTTGAAAAGTCCTCATTGCTAGGGGCATCTCATCACTTGGGGCATGTTCAATTTTTTGTACCTCATAGTCAAAATTGGATACTCCACAATCAATAAGGGCATCTTTGTTCCTTACATCTTGTCATCTATTAAGTATCTGAGAAATCTAACTCAGATTCTTGAGGATCGAGCTCCATTCTGGAGATGGTTCTTGAAAAACTATCTTTTGGGACAGGTATCGGGGCAATCTAACCCTGACTCCTGGTAGTCAAGCTCCACTCTGGAGATAATTCTAAATATCTATTTACTATCTTTTGAGATAGGTATTAGGGCAATCTAACCCTAACTCCTGAAGGTTAAGCCTCATTCTGGGGATAGCCTTGTGAAAGATGTCAATCTAACCAATGTCTTGGAAATCTAACCTAGATATTGGGGGACTAAGCTTTGTTCTGGAGATAGTCCTAAAAACTCTATTAATTATCTTGTTGGACAGGTATCGGGGTAATCTAACCCTGACTCCTGAAGGTTAAGCCTCATTCTAGGGACAACTTTGTGAAAGATATCAAATCTATTAGGTATTAGGGCATTCTAACCTGGATCCCTGAGGATCAAGCTTCATTCTAGAGATGATTCTCAAAATCTTAATCTGTTAGGTATCAAGGCATTCTAACCTGGATCCCTGAGGATCAAGTTTCATTCTAAAGATGACCCTCGAAAACTCTATTTGACCGATGTCTCAGCAACCTAACCTAGACTTCAAAGAGTCAAGCTCTATTCTAGAGATGGCTCTGAAATCTTTGCATTATTAATTTTCAAATCTATTCTTTTGTGCTTCAAGCGTTAGAGTATTCTTTTAATCAATGCACTGCTCGCACATCAATTCAAAGAGGGGAAAAATGTAACACCCCAAAATTGGCATCTTGCAACCATAACAGATTTTGTTGCATTTATCATTCTTTTGAATCATCAAAGTCCTATTGTACTAGGCAATTCTGAGTTTTAAATAACTCTACTCGACCTAAGTGTCAAATGTAGAAAATCCTAAATCTACATTAATCATACATCATATTTAATTCCTAAATATCTATTGGTTAAACAAACCTTATGATCGAATTAATTTAATTAATAAAGTGCTATCACTTTAATTAAATTAAATTCACCCTCTTTAGCTAAGACACATAAAAGGGAATTAAATGATATTTAATTATTAAATAAATATCCTTTTTTTTAGTAATTGAATTTAATTATTCAGATAATTGAGAAAAAGCAATTATGAGGTCATATTTATTTAATTAATTAAATATTGTCAACAAAATCTTCTCAAGTTCAGAATTGGAAACTTCTCTTTAATTATGCTTTAAAGAGAGAAAATAGATAAAAAAAAATAAAACAATTAAAATCAAAGAAAGAAAACAGTTAAAGCAAAGAGAAAACAATTTATTGTATTCTTTTAAATAAAGCTTTCTATTCTAAACTAACTTTTCTATCTATTTTATTTCAAAAGAGGAAACTTTCTATTCTGAACAGCCTTTGAGTCTATAAAAGAACTCTCATTCTCTCATTCAAACCCCCACTCATTTTCATGCATTGTTAGAATACTAAATTGTTCCTACATTTTTATCATCTCATTTATAGTTAAAGGTTTTCATTTGCAATAGAATAATTTCAATTTTTAGAATAATTGCATTGAAATCATGTCTTAGATTAAGCTTGCATCTTTCAATTCTTAGAATAATCTTGCATTGCATTGCATTCATGGAGAAAAATCCTTCATTCCTAGATTGGTCTATGGTTGTGAGACTCTCGTTATGAGAGCTATTTCAAAAACCCCGTCTGGATAGAAGGCAACAAGTTGAATCATGCAGACAAGCAGGATGAATAATCTCATATTCAGTCTTGTGTGTATCTGATGAAGAAGGACTATGTTGAAGTGTATAGTGAGCTAAAAAGGACAAATTTACCACATACAATGTACAACTAGATCGAGATCCAATGTGGTGCATATATTTGTAAGACCAAGAAAAGTCATTTTGCACTTTTTAGAGAAATTTAGCTATGTATTTCTTTTCCTACTCACTCAAAGATGTTTATATGAATGTGATCCTAGGGTCCTCAGTTGTTCCAAGGTTGAATTCCACTATATCTTCAATAAGGATAGACGACTTCTCTGGTGATAAGGACCTGAAAGGAAAGTGAACTTCTCCCTCTTCTAGAGCCTCAGAAAATTTTTCACTAGAAGAATCATCCTTTGTTTTATCTTTTTCTTCATCTGAAGATGCATTAGAAAGGTTTTCACCGAGGGATGTTTTAATGTCTTGGTGATTTTTATCTTGTTTTTCATTTTTGTGACTAAGAGAGTTGACTTGGATACCAAAGTAGGATTTCTTGTTGGAGTGGATTTGGTTCTCATAGTATTGGAGATCTCTTAGTTCAAAGAGATCTAAAATATCATCGTCTGAATCGCATACATCCAAGTCAGGTGTTGAGTCTTGATGGTCTCAATCGATGAGTTCATGGTGCTTTAGTGTGAGGCTAGGGGATGAAAGTTCATCTTGAGTGATGACAAGGAAATGATTGGTATTGATGAGATCACTCTAAATATATTCAAAGGGGACTTCATAGAATTCCTACTCAGGTTCTGAATTAGAAGAAACCTCATAGGCATCGGTTAAGGGCACCTTGGTTTCTAGGGAGCCTGATCCTCTACTGTGAAGGTATCCAATTTCCTTAAGTGGTTCCTCCATTCCTTTTTATTTTTCATGAAGACCTATTCCATGATATCCCATACTTTCAACAATGGGAGTGACCTTGACATAATTTCCCTTGGATATTTTAACAGGTTCATCTTCTCCATCTTTATAAAGCCAAGATAGGATATCATAATCCATGTGTTCATCACCATGTGATCCCCAATGTTCAAAAGTGATTTTCTTGCATTCCATGATAATTTTTTTCTTCTTAGGATAGACTTGGGAGGGTCTACCATAGGATTTTAGGGATAGAGGTAATTGGCCAATGAAAAAGGTATTCTTGAACTTGTATTCTCCCATTCCTTGGTCAATAAACTTGACTTTGTTCTCAGATTCAATGATCTTTTCCTTAGTGACCTTTTATTTTTCTTTTGGAGATTCATATGTAGAGGCATCATTGGTTGATGGTTCTTAGGTTTCTTTAGTGTAAATTTTCATAGTAGAGGGTTTGGGAGGTTCCTCTTTAGCAGCAGGTCCAACAAACTCATTTAGTGGACAAAAGTAGGTCTGTTTTCCTTCCAGTCATTTACAATATTGGAAGGGCTTAGGATCTCCAGGGATTGTGATTTTTTGGCCTTTGTGTAGGAACTTCAAGAATTAATTTAATGTGGATGACATACTTGAAATAGTGTGTATCCATAGCCTTCCAAGGAGGATATCGTAGGCCAAGTCAAGATCAAGGACTTGACAAGTAGTTTACATAAATGCGGGACCCACTTGAAGGGGTAATGTGATCAACCCATTGGATTCTCTTTCTCTTTCATCATAGGCCTTGAGTTTTATTCTCTTTGAAACATATGTTGGAGATTTGATTCTGAACAGTTGATTGATTGTATGTTTGTCATTGATGACAACATATAATACAAAGTAGCACTTCTATATGTACTTATCCATATGATGACATGAAGACTTGCATGGATAGATACATGTTGTTGACATGTTTATTATGCTATGTTCATACACATAGACCCATATATGATGTTTCAGTAAAGATATGTAATATTATTATTGACAGTTACAGTTCTGGAGGAATAATGGTTTAAGGCCGACATATGTAACGTGTTTATTGAGTTGCACCTATCTTTAGGATATGCATGTGTATATTCATGATGATGTGTGATTTTTTGATATTAATCTAAAGGTGCCAAATGTATTTCAAGAAGATTACAAAGTTATGGTTAAATTGATGAAGCCGACTTAGTGAAGTGACGCATCTATTCAGTTTATACTTGCGCGGTTGTAATTATGCTTGCGCGTTTAGTAGAGCCGACAAGAATGTTAAGAAGAGTTATCTAATAGGTCCCATGATCTCATACTTGGTGTATGTACTTATAGAAGGTCATTTGTGATAAGAAGAGTTGTGAAAGCTAGAGATTAGAAAAGCAGAGCAAAGTGTTAAAGCAGCAGAGCTATATTTATCATATGTTGATAATATAGATATTGAAGTAGAAGCTTTCAGAATACAGAGAAGATTGATGTAGTTCTTTACAAAAGGTTAAAGCATCGATGCATAAAATGAACTGATCAGACAAGTAGTGTCACAAACAGTAGTTCATCTTGTTGATATAGTGTGTATCAAATAACCAGAAGGTTGTAGCCTTCACCACTTGAACAGTGAGTCCTTGGATAGTGAGTCCATCACCCCTAACAGGGTTATTGTAAAAGACTCCTAACAGGGTCAGACCCTTAACTAAGTTACTAAACTACTACATTGTAATGATCAACTCCTAATAGGGTTGAAAGATCTTTTAACAGGGATTACTATAAACAGTATAGTTCTTTGTGGGTACTAATTCCCACTGGGGTTTTTACCATTTGGTTTCCCCATAACCAAATTGATGTGTTGTGTAATGTGTTAT
>MU227459.1:3814175-3891962 GCA_018584345.1 Thuja plicata | reverse complement strand
ATTCAAAGACTCACTGAGCATCACCATGAGGTCACCAACCAGATCATTCTTATGAGTCATGAAGCAAACAGATTAAATACAGAACTCATAGAAAGAATACAGACCATTGGTGAACTAAGGGAAGAAAATGAGAAATTAAAGCATGAAATTAGAGTTCAGATTCAACACAATGAACTAATCAAAAAGGCTAAGGATAGCAACAAAAGGATGGATGATTTTCTTGATGGACAAAGAAGAGTCAAAAACTACACAGGATTAGGGTACAATGAAAATGGAGAATCCTCTAATCAATCTGATAAGAGGAATGCTTTCACAACCCCAAGATCCAAGAAGTTGTCATGCAATCACTGTGGAAAACCAGGCCACACCTCAAACATCTGCAGAAGAAAAATGAAAGGTATTTCTCAAGTACAATCTACCTTTATTGGTAATTGTTATAAATGTCAAAATAAAGGACACAAGGCACATGAGTGTAGATCCAAAGTGATAAATCCAAAGAGAAAAACCTATATGGACAAATACTATCCTACATGCAAGATGAATAGGCATACACATGAGGAATGCTGGAAAAAGAACAACAAAGCTTGGACTCAGAAAGAAACTGATAAAAGCTACAAACCAACCAAAGAGGGTAACTCATATGTTTGGGACTATAACACATGGGTAAATTGCACAGCATGTGGAAGGTATGGACATATTGCTGCAAACTATATAAGAAAGTGGACCAGAAGGTCAAGAGGATGGTCCAATCTATGTATGGCATGTTTGCATTGTCATAAGGTTGGACATGTGATAAAATATTGCAAAGACCGACTGACAGATATAAATACACATCCCAATGGAAATACCATTGATGACATCAAAAGAATGAGAAATAAAATGTGGGTAAAAGCCACAAACACTGAAGGTTCTAGTACAAGAAATGCAAATGGTGACACCCCATCCAATGGATCCAGTGACATCACTACATCTAACTAGATTGCACAAGTAAGTATGGAACTGCATTATCGCAAGTTTTACTATACATCAGTTCCATTACACATAGTTCATATTGTTATATAGGCATGAATAAAGATGCAATATATTATTACTTGCTAATCTACTGCAAAGCAACCATCAATTATTGGGCACAAAATGCATCAGTGAACACACACAGAAAAACATGCAATACTTACCAGAATGTATTGGTCATTACACAAAATTGTGTGTAACCCAATGAATATTGGTATACACTGAATCTACAAAAGCTGTTGTCACTATATCACCGACGATCATCGATGAAGTCTCCGACACCGCTAAGCTACCCTAATGATTTGCAAATAGACATCGAAGGAGTTGTGAATGTATTTACCAATGGAGGCAATCTTCATAAACTAACAAATTTGGTAAGCATTGATGACAACTTAGGGCACCAAAAAGTATAAAAGCCTGACGGGTAAGCTCATTTTCGCAGCCACGATTTTTTAGCAGAGCAGAGAAAATTTTTAATAGTTTGAGGAGTGACCCAATAGAAGCCATTCTCTAAGCATTCAAATTCAAAGGAGATCACAGACAACCAGTAAGTTCATTCACTCACTGTTTGCACTGTCTAGATTTACGAAAAAGCCCTAAAATCTTGAAAAAAATGGCATCGACTTCTAGGGTAGAGAAACTTAAAGATGAAAAAATGAAACCATTTAAACTTATTAAAAGAGGGGCATGTGTTGAACTGAAATAAAAGTTACATCCTGAGATAGCCTCTCAACTAGACAATTCTGGAGCATTCTCCCGAATCCCAGCTAGGGTTTTATTAGTCGAAGACGTTAGGTCTTTTATTCACTGCAAGATCTCAGAGATAGGAGATCTAGACTTGGACATCACCTATAAGGAACTTTGTGATGATGGTGGAAAGCTCAAGGAAGAGCATAAACACATAGAAGTGAAAGGTCTGACAAATGCACTTCATTTCTTGAAGGTTTTCAAAACATAGTGGATTAAGATTGTTCTTAGCAGAATCCATAACAAATCTATGTGGTTGAGCAAACCAAAGGCAATAACAAAATATGTTATACATGCAGTTACAGGTTAACCAGCAACCGATAAACTTTAGGCTCACAAACATCCTTCTCTTGTAGAAGTAGAAAATTTAAGCGGTGCCAAATCAAATAAAAGAGCACTGAAGGTAAACACTATCACCGACGTAGAGCTAAAGTTTGGAGCTTGCGTAGTTCGATACAAAATATTTCAAGCTAGCAGGATGAACAAGATCTCTAGTATAGCTATGAGCACAGCATATAAAATCATCAAAAAGGGAAAGAAGATGGATCTAGGAAAGATCCTACTGCATCAATTTGAAGAGAACATGTGCACAATCAAGTCCTTAAGGACAAACACATGTAATTTTTGTTCTCTCTTAATGTGTATATTCTTCTACTTTGAAGAATACTTTCCTTCAATTGGAAAAGTAGCATGGGACACAAGTAGACCAGTAACCATGTAGATTAGTGAATTCATTGAAACATTAGGAACAGACTTTGATAATTTCATGCATGAATACTTTAAAGCAATTAAGGATATGCTCCAAGCAAGGAGCAGGATTCCTGAAATTCTGATTGAGGAGCATAAAGAAGACATTTGTTTTATGGTGGACACTGACTTCACCTACATTCAAGCAGTAGTCCCAAGGAATTCTTGGCTAGAGAAGCTTGATTATAAGGTTAAAAAAAAATTAGCTACATAATGCATTCAGGAATTATTGAATGAACCTGTTGACAAAAAACAACTGAGGTTTAGTACTTATGAGGAAGCCAAACAAAAGATCAAGTCAACACTTGTTGTCAAGAAGGCTGTCAAACAGTCTAAGAGAATGGTGAAAAACATAAAGAAGAAATTTAAAATATCTTCAGATGGAGAGGATGAAGAACAGGGTAAGGAGGAAGAATAGAGTAAGGAGGAAGACACTAAAGAATAGCTCCCCATCAGTGAAATAGAAAAGCAACAAGAATTAGAGGAAGAGAAATCTGATTCACCATCTCCTCCTCCTCCACCCAAAAAGTCTAGAACAACAAGCCAAATGGCTAAGGATACTAGTCCTTCACCTATGGTAAAAGGGAAGGTATACAAGAGGAAAAATGCACCTACAAAGGCTAAACAACCACCTAAGGCACCTGCAAAGAGGAGAAAGTATATTCAGACAGATGAAGAATTAGAAGATATAGCAATGGATGAACCTGACACTGTCAGACTAGCAAAGGAAAAGGAAAAAGTTACTTCACCATCTGAAGACATTGATGAAATATGTAAGTACATCTCTGAAGCTGCATCTGTTGGACATCCAAAGATTAGGAAATGGTTAAGATGGGATACAATAGAAAAAAATAAAATTGAAGATGCACTTATTGCAAAAATGTGCAAACATTATTACATTCCACTGCAATTCACAAGACAAGATGTTCCACAAGAACTTTTGGATAAAATTTATTATAGATTCACTTACGCACTTCATGAAGAGAAAAGGATTAGAGAAATATTATTGGCTTCTCTTATGCTTGAATCCCCAAAAGAGGAAATCAATGAAGTAATGGAGAAGTACACAAAGAAATTCTCACCAAAAATGAGAGCTTATAAATTTCTCCAAGAAAAACTCATTGAGCTGGAAGCAGACACTCATAAGAATTGGAGTGATATTTTAAAACCTCCAAAAGAGAGCAGTCCTGAAAAAGAGATCATCACTGAAATAGGTAACTCATCAGTTGAGTTGGACAATGAAGAAGTACAAATAACAAGGCAGAAACAAACTATTATTATAGATGAAATTTGGTCAAAGGATGGCCAAAATGATCAAGTACTGAACACTCCAATCCACATTAATTTGGAAAGTGAAGAATTTGCCAAGGAGGAACTCTCAATCAAAGGTAACTTAGATGTGGACATAAATGATGATTCATAGTTAGACAACATAGTCGACACCATTACAGGAAAAGACCCTGCAACAGATATGCAAAAAGATGAAGATATCACTGCTACAAGGGTTAACACCGACAAATAGGACATAGCTATTGACACTACAACTGTCAATATGCCAACTAATATGAATATATTGATAGATGCTATCGATATACAGTCTAGCCAAGACAAGTCATCTAAGAAAGATGATGATATACCCAAAGATATGGGTACAGATGAAAATAAAGGGGCATCAAATACTCCAAAGGATACCGACATAGAAATGAAAGACACTAATGAAAAGAAAGAGAAAGAGGAAGATAAAACAATAGAGGACACATCAAAGTAGATTGAAGAGCAAGGAAAGAGTGAGGAAATAAAGAGAAATGAGGAGATGAAACAAAAGGAAGATTCATCTGTTGACACACCCAAGGTTCATGAGGAGACATCTTCACAAAATTGGTCGGTGATCACTATACACTCACCAACAAAATCTACACAATCACAGGCTTTACAAATGGTGGTACATCAATCAATCACCCAGCCAAAGAAGAAAAAGAAGAAAGCAGTTAAGAAAGACATATTGGCTATCACACTTGATGAAATCATTGAAGTACCAAATTGGGACATTACCACTTTGGACAGTGACAAACTTCAAGAGTTTGGAGTGCTCTATGAAAGAAAAGCCATATAGAAGAAGATGATCAAAGATCACAGAGAAAACATGGCACTTGAAAAACCAAAGAAATACTCCAACAACTGGTTCCTAAAGTGAAAATTGATGAAAATACTTCAGTTAAGGAATAGATTGTTGTTCTTACCGATGCTATAATAGAACAAGGGATAGAAGCAGATCAAGCAATGGAAGAGAAAGAAGAGAAGAAATATCAATACAAGCTAATTGATAAGATAAGCCAAGAAGTGGCATTGAACAAGGTTAAACTCTCAGAACTTAGTGATGAACTATAACCAATGATTGCAGAGGCTATAACCTTAGTTCAGAAGATGTGCACACTTGAAAAATTTGCAAAAGAAAATAGTGACAAACATGCAGAAATTGATTCTAATGTCACTAAGAGTGCACAAAGCCTAACCTCAAATGCTGAGAGAATACAGGCACATCATGACATAGTAATTGAGGCAAATAGGCTAAGATAGGAACTATGGGATGCTGAGACACAATTCAGAGGAGAGATTATAGAATTACAAGCACGCATTTTACCAAATCTCACAATAATTCAGTAGCATATTTTAGAGGCTAGAAATCTGATAGCAACCCCGGAGATGTCTGTAGTAGACAACATCTATGATATTCATGTAAGAATTTCACTAGAGCAACTAGCTCTAGAAATGCTTAAGGAGAAATGGGAGAAAATGATGAAGTCAAGTCCTCACATTCCCACCTTTTTGGAAAGTTGTAAGTACCTTTGTCCTTAGCATCAAAAAAGGAGGAAAAGGCAATGCATATAGTTATGTACTACAAAATTAAAGGATATATATATACATACTTACACTTACCGACATATAAAAAGGGGGAGTCATTCAAATGACTAAGGCAAAAGTATACACAGGTGTACATACAAATATATTTAGTATGTCGCACATATCATGTTTTTGATACTAATGTCAAAGGGGGAGATTGCTGACATTATTTTTCCATTAGTATACTCAAAGAAAAACACAGACAGAAAGAACTACCAACAGATAGAAAGCATTATCGGTGAATCACAAGCAGTACCGGTGAAATGCAAGCATACCCGAGGGAACAAAGATTTTTGAGAAAAATCTAAGTATAAAATTGACAAGCTTCACTGGTGAATACAACCATTACCGGTGACACAGAATTCTAGAGCAACCCAATAATGACAGACAAGCACACCAGATGACATGTTCAAGAAAGGAACACCGGCGACCAAGAACACCGACCATCAGAACTGACAGTCAGAAAAGCCAAAAATTGTGGATCTGATTTATACACGGCAGATAAAGCAAAGTTATTCTATTTTGTAGAATTGATTTTTGTTTTTTAATGATCATGCACGCTTTATGTAAATTCTTTAAAGCATCCTAATAGATTTAAAGCATATCTAACTACAGATCAAGATCAAGTTGTATAGCTTAGATCTAGAGTTAATCCATGATGCATGAATCAAGAATTGAGCCTAGATTAGTATAAATAGATGTTTGTACTCAATTGTGAGTACATGAATTCTTCATAATTGATAGCCATGAAGAGCATCTAAGGAGAAAAAGGTAGAATTCATGCAAAGAGTAGAAAAAAAATACATCAGTTATCAAGAAAACACAGAGGCTACCGACAAGCAGATAAAGGTAATACTCAATCATGGAAGGATAATTAATAGTATTTTTGGAGCTTTATAGGATCTGTTATTAACAATCGAAGATTGCACTTATCATCAGATCAAAGACTTATGTAGTTGCATTCTAACAAGTGCATCACATCTAAAATCCTTTTGTAGAAGGTGGACTTAACCGTCCTTTGTAAATCTCTTAACAAAGTGCACACTTAAACAGTGTTTTTGAAACCTTCAAATGAAGTAGATCTTAATAGGTCTCTACTGTAATACTCCTAATAGGTTAGGTCATCAGAATTGACCAAAATTGTAAGCCTTAACCAGCTCTTCTTATCTGTAGATAGTGAAGTTTGTGGGTAACAATCCCCACCGTAGTTTTTACTTCCTTAACAAGAGTTTTCTGCAATACCATATCTTGTGTTATGTGTTATCAAATTTCATTTATGTTTCTTTTACTGTTACACATCAAATGGAATGTATGATATAATTTCATATGCATAAAGAAAGATGAACAGATAGATAAGTTATTTTACAAACTAATGACTAAGGGTTAATGGGCTAACCAAGAAAATTTTTAGAGGTACTGATTCACCCCTCCCCTCTCAGTACAAATTATCTCAATATAATTCTAACAAGTTGACCTTTTCCCTAAAATGTTTCACTCACTGACATAAAAATCAATTTTGATCATGCCAAAATGCATTGTTCAACTCAATAAAGTCAACACAACATTAAACAAGTCATAAAAAATCATTTACAAACATTAATTGACCATTTAGCTAATCCACCCAAACTCACTATGCCTTTCTCTTGTTCTTCCTACCACTATCATGTCAATCTTTAATAACTTTCTCAATTATTCAATCTAACTAATGTGGACACAGATATATCTAGATATGCCTCTGTAGATGATAAATGAATGATCACACACCTTAACTCGGTCTCTAACTCAAAATTTGGTCGCTTGTACCTCACATGTTGTCTTCTTCCCATTTGACTGAACACTTAGTCATTTCTATAATTAGATCCTTCAACACCATCGGTAAAATTGATCTCATGCCTCTAATAGATAATGTTTCTAGCAATGACAACACCACAATATAATATCATTATTAAAACTTAGATCGTCTTCATCAAATGCCAACAATATCTCCCTTTTCCATTGATGGCAACACTTAGAAAAATAAACAAAAAATTACTAAGCGTCTAACTATTGCATAAATGAAAAAACATTACATTGCAAAGAAGTAAAATAATTCCTGATAGCCCAAAATCTCCCTTTAGGAATTATAAAAAAATGTATACTACTCCCCTTAACCATTACATTTCATTTTTCATGGACTTAGCCAATTTTCAGCCTATTTACATTATTCCCCCTTTGACATAAATGACAAAGGTATTAAAAAAGGTGTCAAAAATTGATTTATGTAAGAGTTGCAACACATTATTACATTCTACTAAAAACATCATTGATGGTTCCCTTCAAATTCTATAGATCACTATCCCTAAGTCTTCAGTAAAATCTCCACAATGGCTATATGTCCACTTAGAAAAAATAATAATTCCTCTAAACCATCAACTGTGCATACATATGGAAATGTTAGGGCCCTCTCAGCCTCCTTCACATCATGTTTCAATGTCTAATTTGGGAATAAAGAAACTCTGTAACTCCATCAAGTTAGAAATCCTCTTGTCTTTCTTATTCCTATTAGATTTCAATGTGTTGTTTATATTGCTAACCTTAGAACCAAATTTAGTAACAGGCTCATGTATAGGATCAAAATTTGAAACAATAAATCTAAGTTCTTGTTGAGCATCACATTTTCCCCTCTCTAAATCTTTCAAGAACTCAAAAAATTCAGAGATAGATTTAAGAATCTTACCACCTTCACTTAATGCATTCTTTAACCGATTGACAACCAAAGTAAGTCTTTTGTTATCTGTGACAGTTGACTTTTCTAAGTTCTCTAATCTCTTCTTCTCATATTCCTTCTCTTCTCTCAAAATTGGATCATCCTCTAAAATTTTCATTTCCTCACCGATAGAATTGACCAAATGGGCTAGTTGCTCTATTGGTGTGGCAGTCTCATCATACTCCACATTGCTTAATAAATTTGAAAGTAAATCTCTAGAAGTGAGAATTACATGTGCTTCTTTCTGCATCCTTTTATGTTTATCCTTTGACTTTATCTCCATAGAAAAGTCTATCATCTCCTTGGGGCTCATAATGATTAATTCAATATGCCCCTTAAGTGATATATCATCTATATCAATGATTAACTTGGACTGTGAGGAAGATGTTACCTTTTCTTGATTTGATTCCTTCTCTATAGTTTCCTCCTCAAGTTCATGTTTAGCTTGTATGTCAACATTTGTAGCCTCCTTTTATTTTACTTATTCTTGTTGTTGATCATCTGTAGAAAATATATCTTTTGTATCATTGGTCATATCTTGACCAATACCCATGTTTACTAGTTCTTCTTTGATGTGTTCCTTGTGTACATCTTGTTGCTCATGTGAATTTTGTTGATCTTGTGTATCCATTTTCTCATCATGTATCTCTATGGTAGGGATATCACTTGTATTGTCTATCTCATCTCTTATTTCCTCAAGTGTGATCTTTATACCATCAATAGTAAATCCATTCTCAGTTTGAGTCACCACTGGATCACTCTCTTTTTCTTTCTTTGATTCCTCTTGAATGTCCATGTGAATTTATTCACTCTTATCCTTTACTAGATCTAATTTCCTTCTTAGAATCTCCTATGTTTCATCCTTCACTGATTGGGTCTCCCCGGATAATAGCTTTGTAAATATTCCTCTTGTTATAAATAAAGGTATTACCTCTTTTGATCTTATCATCTATTTCTTCCTCACATGAGTTGGGTAATAGGCTCAGTAAAACATACTTTACTAATTCCTTGTCCTTATAAAGTGTTTCCTTCCATCTTTCATCAAATTTATCATACAAAAAATTAGGAATTTTTACCTTTTAGTTGGATTAATACTTTACTTAGCCTATTCATGATTACAACTACAACATCTTCAAATTTCTTTTGATCTCCCTCATTAAGTAAGTGATAATACTTATTAACTCCAACAAGTATCCCATATTTATTAAAATTTTGAGTGATTGAATTGACAAAAACTAATTTACCATATTTAGATTCAAAAGTCTTAATAGTGGAGGAATCTACCACCTTTGATTTCTTTCCTTTGGACTTTAGTTCCTTCTTCTCTTCTTTAGATTTTGTCTCTTCACTTTCTTCAACACCAGGTTTCTTATCCCTCTTTTCCTTTTGTTTCTTCCTTTTACCTAACACCTTATTTTTTCTTTGTCTCTCCTCGACTCATGTAGCTTTAGGCTTATAATTCCATATTGGTTTCTTCTCTTGTGTTTTGGTAGGAGGAGAAGGTTTCTCCTTCTTTACTTTTTTTTCACTTCTAGTTTTCCGACCGGTTGGGGTACAACCAGTTGCACCAACAACTTCAACATCATCAACATATTTTGCACCAAATGTATGAGCTGTCTCTTCAACATGTTTAGCTCTTGCCTTCTTAATTTATTCCTTTGTGAAAACTATCTGATCCATGAATTTCTCAACATCCTTTATCACTTTTCTTTCCAAAAAAGGTTCCATCAAATCCTTTTGCACTTTAAGTGACTTCTCTTCATATGTATGAAACCTTTGAGTCTTGGGATCTATCAATTGAGCCAAAAAATTCTCTACTTAAATAGATAGAATATCTCTATCTAATTCATAACACATAGGCATCACCCATGAGGCCCTTGGCTCAACTGCTTCCATCAAAAAAGTGTTTGTGACTACCATGGAGAAAATGGTATCCTTATTCCTTTCAACAATTTATGATGGTATCATTTCCTTTTCATGCATCTTCTTATGAAATTCTTTAAGGTAACCACATACCTGGCTAGTAAAAACATTTTCTAAGAGTTTGATACAGTTATTAATTTGAATGAAAGTTGGAGTATACATTAACCATGTAATTTTACTAATACTAGGGAACATGTTTTGAAAATAGAAAAACAAACACATGATAACCTGACCATACTTAAACTTTTGTCTCCTTTCTTTTTTTATCTTTTCTAGATTCAACATTAGATGCTCTCATAGCTTCAGCCAAATTAAAGTCCTCATTTTCCTTGATCATTATGTGGGTTGTATGAATAGCACCACTGGTTATACTATTCATCCTACTCAAATGATACACCTTGTAGCCAATAACCATAGATGCATATTTTACCTCTTCATCTGAAATATCATTCACAGTCATAACACAACAATCCTACTTAGATTATGTCAGTCTGATCACTTTATCCTTAGGAATGGTGGCAAGAATGGACACCCCACCGGTTGCACATACACCGGTTACAACATGGATTGCCTCCTTTATTATTTTATGTGGTCAATCTAACAACATGAATTGGTCATGAATTATGCTCAGAACATACCTAACCTGATCATCTTCAAATTCATCAGGGTAACTGACTGCGTGATGAAAACCTTTATCGACAATTTGGTTATGTTCATCCTTCAACACTAAGTTGTCATCATATTATTATTGTATTGTTCATGTATTTACCTAAATCCTAGGTCTTCCAATTTGCAATGAATAAATTCTCTAACATCCTCTATATGCATAACACCACACGGCATGCTAGTTAGGGCACCCGCTAGGTTTTTTTCCATCCATTTGAATAAATTTTTTGTAAACTCTATTTGTGGCCTCTTAGTAATATTGATCAACTCTCGAGTAGCCATCTTAAATTTTCAACCACAACAGAAGATATCAGATAAATACCTCAAATAGTTCTCAACTAGGGTTCTTGCAAAATAACATGACAACACCCAATTTATTTTCTCTTCCATATCAACATAAACAATCTCTCCTTATCACTTGGATCTTTGCAAATTGATCAAATAATTCTACTTTCACTCCACAACAACTTTCATAATGTGAAAATTAAAAATTAAATACAAAATGGTTTTTTTTCTACCTTCACATACATACATTAAATGCAATTACCAATAAAACTCACCTTTTTACTGATTGAGCCAAAAACTCATTACCAATAATTAAAAAACCATGTAACTTATCAAAGCTTCATAATACACTCCAAAAAAACTTATTGCATCTTAAAATGTTGATAAATCTTACCATAAACATATAGGGGGTCTAAAGATGGATTCGAAAATACTTTCTCCCCCTAAGCCACATGAGGGCTTAGTTTGATGATGAATTCTCCAAACTTTATTGAGATGTGGATCCCTCTGATGTCTTGTTGTCTTCCTTCTTCTTCCAAATCTTTCTCATTTCATTCTTGACCTCTTATACATTCACAATTTTCTTTTCTTTCTGATTACTTGATTGATTTACCAATTGGTTCCTTGTCCTACAATTCATTGCTAGATGTCCAATCTTGTGACAATGAAAACATGCCATACCATTTGATTTCCATGGTCAACCATTACCTCTTGAAAAACTTGTTAATGAACTGATGGAGATGATGAGGACCAAGTGATAATAGGTATACATGTTTATAGAAATGGTTAGATCAATTGTTATTTTTTCATTGATGTCAAGTAATTGCTTACTAATTTATATTGAGTTACCATATCATAAAAAGGAGAAGTTAAATGGGTGACAAATACATATCAAACAATGATGAAGTAATGTTGATATAGTTGTTTTATACTATATATTTGATGTTATCAAGTTGATACATTTGATTGATTAAGTTAGAGATTGCAAAGAGTTAAGTTATGACTGAAAGAGTTACTCTACCGAGCTAGATAGAGTTAGTCGATATAGAGTTGTGTTAGTCAATTTCAGTTACTAAACACCGAGAATAAGTTAGGCACTAAGCAGTGAATGAAGTTAGTTACCGAGTTGCTAATAAAGTTTCCAAGTACATGATATTGATTGAAAATGGTGATAAGATCGAATGTAATACAAAGCTATGATGATCTAGACATTGATAACAATTAAAGGAAGTTTGTTAGAAGACCTACAAGCGAGAAAATTTAATGAGTAGATCTAAGGTGAAGATTAAATGGTTAAACCTGATTATTAGAGTTCCAAAAAAAGTTCAAGTTACGAGGTAAAACTTAAATGGTTTACCGAGCCAATATTTGTGAAGAAGATGACCGAACAGCTGAGCGCAAATGATGGAAAACCTAAGCAAGCAGATTAAGAGGCAAAATTTTGTCTATATAAATGATGAGAACTAAACAGAGAAAATATGTTGGCAAGTTTAATGAAGAAGTTGAAGAATAGAAGTTACCAAGCATAGCAGAGAAGTAGAAAGAGCATAATGTACAATATAGAGAAAAGAAAATTGGAGTATGTGATGGCAACATTCATGTGAGCATAAAGGATCTGACCAAAGAAAAGGTAGTTTCTATATATTTACAGATCAAATATTTACTGTTGCTTATTAGAATTTTTAATAGAGAAAAATCTCTTAACCGAGTGCATTTAACATTGTTATTTGTAAATACTATAAGTAGGTTACATTACAAAAGAGTGTTTAAAGACCTCTAACAAGGCCACTCCTAATAGGGTGAAGATCTTAACAGATCTGAGGTAAATCCCTTAACAGGGTCACATCTAGAAAATGTGTTTGTAATCTTTAACAGGATAAGTTCTTAATCAAGTGTACTTTAGAAGGGTACATTTTATTGTGGTTCATAATTCCCACAGATTTTTTTCCCTTATTGGGTTTCCTTAATAAATCTGGTGTTAACTAATTTTGAATGATTAATTTTCATATTATGAGATGTATGAGTGTTTATGGTATTAAGTTATTTGGTGAGTTGGTCATTACTGTATCTAGTTCTATCGAGTGAATCAGTGAGATAAGTTTTAAGTATTAATGTTTGATTTTTTCTTATTCACCCCTCCCCTGAGTAGACAAACAATTGGTATCAGAGCTCTGGTTCTCTGAAGTGTTAAGTTTAAATGGACTTGAGTCAAGATCTAAAGATGTATAAGAGGGAAGCACCAAAGTTGAATAGAAAATATTTCTCTACATGGGAAAGAAGAATGAGATTGCATGTGTCTGGTATAGGAGAATATGGACTTTGTTTTCTTGGTAATGAATATGTTGCACCTACAAATGCACCTTTGATAATTAGTGAGAAAATATAGAAGCAAGAACACACACAAGTCATGATTGAGATTTATTCTACACTTATCGGCCAGGAATATGATGAACTTGATGGATGTACTACTTTGAAACAAATGTGGGATAATCTTATTTTGACCTAAGGTGGAGATCAACATGTTTAGAAGGAAAAAGTAGAAAGTCTGAGATGTAATTTTGATTCAATGAGAATGAAAGAAGGAGAAAACATAATACAATACAACAATAGACTTGAGAAGATTGTTAATTCTATCAAAGGAGCTAGTGGAGCCATAACAGAAGAAGATGTAACTAGAAAAATGTTTAGAACCCTACTACTAATTTATGCTATTCGAGTATCTTATATACAGGAGTTGAGATCCATTCCTCAGATGAATTTATCAATTGATGCTACTATAGGTAAGCTGGTTGCATTTGAGATTAATGATTTTTATAATAGTCTACCTGCTACATCTAAGATTGATTCTACATTTAAGTCATCTTTTAAGATTGGAATTTCTAAGGACTCTAGACCTAGTGATGGATATGTGAGAAGTGCTAGTGTGAGATTTTATAGCTATCAGAGTGGTTTGAAAGAGTTATTTGTTGCAGATGAAGAAAATAAGAGAGAGTTTGAAGCTTTATTGGCTAGAAGGCTACAAAGAGGCAAAGGAATATACCAAGGTAAATTACCCTTGAAAATTTTTAACTATAACAAGATTGGTCGTATTGCAACTAACTGCACTGAGAAAGATAACGAGGAAAAGAAAGATAACATAGATAAGGACACAAGAGAGAACATATTTAGAGGATTCAAAGACTACAAAATAAAAGGTAAGAAATATTTTCATATTTCTAATGAAGGAGTAAGTGATGATGATTCAGATGAAAATGATGGTGAAGAAGTTGTGTATGTTTCTATTAAAGACAATTCTAACAGATAAAATAAAGAAGAACCAAGAGCATATCACAAGTGAGTAAGAATGAAATATAGATTATAGATAGTGCATCACATGACTGGTGACACACTTAAGTTTATTTCCTTGGAGAATCATGATGGAGGATTTGTTAGATTTGGTTACGAAGCTCCATACCCTATGAAAGGAAAAGGTTCTATAATTCTACTGAATAACACAAGATGTGATTATGTTAATTGGGTTGAAGGCTTAAAGTATAATCTGTTGAGTGTTGCACAATTAATAATATAGATCACCGAGTGGAATTTCAACATGGAAAGGTGAAAGTTTTTTATAAGATGGAGAGTCTAATTACTATCAGAGAACAATCTAAAGGTAATTTATTTTATATTGATTATTCTACGAAGATATGCCTATTTTCTAAATTTGAAGATGTTTGGTTATGGCACAAAAGGCTTTGTCATGCTGATTTTGATAACTTAATCAAAGTAAGTAAAAATAATAGATTCAGAGGACTAATGAGATTAGAGAAGCCTGATAATGTTATGTGCAGAGAATGTCAAATGGGTAAGATGACTAAATCTAGTTTTTCAAGAAAGACTTATGTTACACAAGGAATTTTGGATTTAGTGTAAACTGATTTATGTGGACCCATGAGAACTCAAAGTTACTATGGAGACAGATATTTTATTTTATTTGTGGATGATTATTCTAGAATGATGTATGTAATGTTTTTTGCAGAAAACTATGATGCATTTCAAATGTTTAAGTGCTACAAGGCCAGAGTTGAGAAAGGAAAAGGAAGACAACTAAAATGTTTGAGATCTGATAGAGGAGGTGAGTTAACATCTGATGAGTTTACACTAATTTTTAATGAAAATGGAATTAAGAGATATATGTCAGCACCGAGGACACCGAAACATAATGGTATTGCTAAGAGAAGAAATGGATCTATTGTTGATTGTGTAAGGACGTTGATGATTGAGAAAGGTATTTCACAAAAAATTTGGAGAGAAGCAGTCAGTACTGCTATTTACACATTAAACTGAGTACAAATGAAGAAAGGTACCAATAGAACACATTATGAAATCTAGTATGAATACAAACCTACTGTGAGTTATTTCAAAGTTTTTGGAAATAGATGTTATATCTTGAAAGATTCTAGAGAAGGAAATTTTGATTCTAAAGGGGATGAAGGTATATTATTAGGATATTCTACAAGGAGTAAAGCCTACAAGTGTTTGAATAAATTTACTAACAAAATGGTGGAAAGTGCAAGTGTGAGAATCGATGAGTTTGCAGAAAAGAATGATGAAGAAAGAAAAATGGAACCTAAAGATTATGATAAGTTTGTATATGTACAACCTAATTCTCCTAACACCTTACTAAGAGCACCTACCAAGGAGGAAGATGAAAAAATTTCTCTACAACCGAATGAGGACAATGAAGCACCGAGACCTACCGAGCCTGTTTTAGAAAAATATGTGAGGAGGCCCCACTGCCTGAGTAAGATTATTGGAAATAAAGATGATGGAGTGATGACAAGAAGCAAGGAAAGAGACAATGCATGTTTGATATCTAGATTTGAGCCAAAGAAAGTTAAAGATGCACTAGACAATGAATATTGGATGGAAGCAATGAAAGAAGAGTTTGATCAGATTTAAATGAACAATACATGGACTTTAGTACCTAGGCCAAAGGATAAAAATGTTATTGGTACTAAATGGATTTTTAGGAACATGTTTAATGAGAATGGAGAAGTTATTAGAAACAAACCTATATTGGTTTTCAAAGGTTATGCATAAGAAGAAGGTATTGATTATGGAGAGACTTTTGCACCTGTTGCTAGATTGGAAGGAGTTAGAATAAATGTAGCTTATGTGCCTTACAAAGGATTCAAAGTTTATCAAATGGATGTCAAGTCTGCATTTCTGAATGGGATACTGGAAGAAGAAGTTTACATCGAGAAACCTGAAGGATTCATTGAGAGCACAAATAAGAATGAGGTATGTAAATTACACCAATCTCTTTATGCTTTGAAGCAAGCACCCCAACCTTGGTATGAGAAATTGCACTCTTATATAATCAAAATAGAATTTCAAAGAACAAGTGATAACAATAATGTTTACTTGAAGTGTGACAGTGATAACAAGGTTTTGATTGCTAAAATTTTTGTTGATGATCTTATTTTTGGAGGCAATAATACATTATGTAAGGCACTTGCTAATGAAATGAGAAAAGAATTTGAAATGTCAATGATTGGAGAGATTAAGTTCTTTCTAGGTCTATAGATACAACAAGTTCTAGAAAGGATCTATATTACACAAGGTATGTATATCAAAGAGATCCTCAAAACTTTTGGTATGGAAGATTCTAAGCCTATTGGAACACCGATGGTCACCGGATGTAAATTTTCAAAAGAAGATGAGACACAAGAGGTGGATAATGCTCTTTACCGATCCATGATTGGTAAATTGCAGTATATTGTTCACAGTAGACCTGATATAGCACACACCGTAGGGATTGTTGAAACATTTTCTTCTAATCCTAAGGAAACACATATGTTTACAGTTAAGAGAACCTTTAGATATCTGAAAGGAACTAAAGATTTTGGTTTATTGTACAATAAAGGAGGTACTTTTGATTTGCAACTCTACACTAATGTTGATTGGGCTAGAAATATTGATGACAGGAAAAGTACTTGTGGAGGAGTATTCTTTCTAGGTGAAAGATTGGTCACATGGCTATGAAAGAAGCAAAGTTGCATTTCACAATCTACTACCAAGGTAGAATATGTTGTTGCTACCATGAATTGTTCGAACATTGTTTGGATCAAATAGCTACTTGAAGGTATGCAAGAGATTATCTCAGATCATATAACTATTTTTAGTGACAACACAAGTGCTATCAACACATCAAATAACTCGGTAATGTATTCACTTAGTTATAAAAATGTGGTATTGGAATATGTGAATTCAAAGGAACAACTAGCTGGTATCTTTACAAAGCCACTACTGAATGATGCTTTTGAGTTTCTCAGAGGTAAAATAGGGGTTCTTCCCCTATCCAATATTCACTAAAGAGCATGAGGCATGTTGTATAAATTTTATACTATATTAGAATATCTATTCTTGAATTGATATTAGTATTATACACTTTAGGTGATTCATGAAGTTGTGTGGATATTTTTGTATACAATGAATATTTGTACATGTAAGGTATAATCCACTGCTAAAACAAGTTTTCAGGAGTATGACTTTTTGGCATTGTTGTCAAAGAGGGAGAGAATAAATTAATGGCATTTATCCATAAGAGAGATATTAATGCAAGAGGAAGAGAATGAATTGATACTATTTAATCATGAAGGAGAATCAAAAAGTATGCTACATTATCAGAATATTTATCCAAGAGGGAGAACAATTTGATGATCAGAAACATAACTATCAACTCAAAGGTAGTAATGACCGATATTGACAGTATTGAGAATTGTCATCATCAATTTCTATAGTAATACTATAGTGTTTTCATCAATGCCAAAGAGGTAGATTGTTAATCAACTGATGGAGATGATGAAGAATGAGTGATAATAAGTATACATATTTGTAGAAATGGTTAGATCAGTTATTATTATGTCATTGATGTCAAGAAATTTCTTACTGATTTATATTAAATTAGCATATCATAAGAAGAAGAAGTTAAATGAGAGACAAATATAGATCAGACAATGATGAAGTAATGTTGATATAGTTTTTTGCTAATATATATTTGATGTTATCAAGTCAATTTTTTTTATTTATTAAGTTAGAGATTGCAAAGATTTAAGTTCTAACTGAAAAGAGTTACACTACCAGGCTAGAAAAATTTATTCAGTATAGATTTGTGTTAGTCAGTTTCAGTTACTGATCACTGAGAATGAGTTAGGCACCAAGCAGTGAATGAAGTTAGTTACCAAGTTGCAAAGAAAGTTACTGAGTATAAGATATTGATTGAAAATTATGGTAATCTGGATGTTGATAATAATTAAAGGAAGTTTGTTAGAAGATATACGAGTGAAAAAATTTAATGAGAAGATCTAAGGAAAATATTAAGCGGTTAAACCTGATTATTAGAGTTCCAAGAAAATTTTCAAGTTACGAGGTAAAAGTTAAGTAGTTTATCGAGCTGAGATTTGTGAAGAAGATGATCGAACTGCTAGGAACAAATTATGGAAAACCTAAGCAAAGAGATTAAGAGGCAAAAAAATTTCTATATAAAGGATGAGAACTAAATAGAGAAAAGATGTTGGAAATTTGAATTAAGAAGCAAAAGAAGTTGAAGAACAAAAGTTACCAAGTAGAGCAGAGAAGCGGAAAGAGAAGAATCTACAGTCTAGAGAAGAGACAAATGGAGTATGTGATGCCAATATTCATGTCATAATAAAGGATCTGACCCAAGAAAAGGTATTTTCTATATTTACAAATCAAATTTTTATTATTTCTTAGTAGCATTTGTAACAAAGAAAAATCTCTTAACCGAGTGGATTTAACAGTCCTATTTATAAATCCTAGAAGTAGGTGACATTCCAAAAGAGTGTTTAAAGACCTCTAGCAAGGCCAATCCTAACAGGGTGAAGATCTTAAGAGAGCTAAGGTAAATCCCTTAACAGGGTCACATCTAACAAATATTTTATTAATCTTTAACAGGATAAGATCTTAATTAAGCGTACTTTAGAAGGGTACATTATTATTATGGGTCACAATTCCCACCGAGGTTTTTCCCTTATTGGGTTTCCTCATTAAATCTAGTGTTAACTAAGTTTGAATTATTGATTTGTATATTATCATATGTATGATTGTTTAAGTTATTAAGTTATTTGGTGAGTTTATCATTACTGTATTCAGTTCTACCAAGTGATTCAATGAGCTAATGTTTAAGTATTTAAGTTTGATTTTGTCTAATTTACCCCCACCCCCTCTCAGTGGACCAATAGACCTCATTCTAAAATTTGCAACCATGTGTCCATAGTTACCATATATATAGCATGTGATATTTAATTTCCTCTCTCTTTGGTAAAGTATTTCCCCGTTCACTGGTGACCTTTGATTGTTCACTTTTGACCTACACTCATCAGATTTGTGACCATATTTATTGTAGTCATAACAATAACCATCAAATATAGTAGATCTACTACTGGATCTAGATCTACAATCATAAGTATTATGTCCATACTTATTGCATTTGTATCTAAATATCCATAAAAAATGATAGATCTATTTGCAGACACGCTTCTACATATATTTGCAGTATGACCTACCTGATGGAAATTGAAACATAGAGTTTTTTAGGCTTTCTTACCATAATTTCTTTGTGTTTCCTTCAGTGTAGACATTCCTTATTTCTTGATCTTCTTTGTTCCAGAAGATTCACCAACTTCAAAAGTAGATTAATCGGCATATCCAAGGCCTATGGTCTCTTTTCTCCTTCTTTAAATCCTTAGTTTTTCATCAAGTTTTGTAGTTCTCTCATTGAATTTCTTTAGTGTATCATTAACTGTCTTCAACTCTACTTTTAGTTTCTCATGATCACTTCTTAGATTCTCATTCTCCCTTAGGGGTTTTCCATTTGTATCATGCAAATTTTCAATACAATGTGCTAACTTCTTGTATTGTCTGTAAATAATTCACCCTCTATAGATTTTAGTGTTTTATCATTGGCCTTTAGGGCATCTTTTGCAACTTTCCTTACATCCTCTATAGATCTCCTTGCTTATAATTCTTCACCCATCCTGATTGATTGAGATTCAATCTCTCTCTTAATATTTTTCTTATCTTTTTTCAATTCTTCATTCTCCATAGGCATGGATTCTAGGCTACTTTAGATTCATCAGATCCACTTTGTTCGGAAAATTGCTCAATGTCATCTTGACTCTCACTTATTTTTTCAATAAGATCTTTTATTTTAGCTCTTGACTGCTTGAGTTGTTTCTTCAATTCCTCAATGACCATTTCAACATCTTTGAGTTTCATCTTGTGCTTCAACAAACCCTCCATATTCACCTTAAGGATAGTACTCATGTTGTTAGGCATCTTTAAAGGAACTAGGCTCTAATACCAATTGTTATTCTTTAAAGACACTGAGAGGGGGGGGTGAATCAATCCACCCACAAAACCAAAACACTTCTTCAATAGCTTCCACAACAACCAACATGCAAAAGAGAATATTACATAAAAGCTAAGAAAATAAACCATTCACACAAAGAAAACTCAAGAAACAAGATTTCTCTTGTGGATACCCTTGTTAGAGGGAGAAAACCACGTGTGAGATTATACCCACAAATTTCACTAGTGCACAAAATAAATCTTTCCTGTTAGAAGAAATTACAAAAACCCTGCTAAGGGAATACCCGGTTAAGAGTATCGTTAGCCTGGTTAGAAGCTAATATAAGTCCTGTTAAGAACTACCCTATTAAGGGATTACAAACTCCTTCTAAGATTTACCTAGTTAGAGGATTTATACTTCATATCTTGTTAGAGATCCTTCTCACCCTATTAGGAGTGACCTTGTTAAAGGATTTTACCTGTAAACCTATTAGGGATCACCTTGAGATAGACCCAAGAATGAATCATCTAATTATGAAACTTCATGTCTGATAGATCCAATTCAATTATTATCACAACGCCGCCTTAACATAAAATCTCCATATTTCAACATTACACAATCACAATTACCTATCGCATCATCACATCATTACCCTAAAATTTGATTTCATCCTTATTTTATAACAACTTGTCCAAGTCAGCCTTTGCCCTAAAACATTTTACCCACCGACATAAAAATCAAATCCAATCATGCTAAAATGGATTGGTCAACTCAATAAAGTCAACACAACATTAACCAAGTTGTAAATAATCATTTACAAACATTAAATTGATCGGTTAGCTGATCTAATCAAACTCACTTTGCCTATGGTTTTTCTGCTTCGTAATGTTTGGCTCGGTGACTATTGGCATTGGTGCTTTACCGAGTGGTCTGGCTCTCAATGTGCTTATTTACCGATAGGTTGTTGGGGTTCACCAACTTGTGTTTATAGATTGGGCAGACATTGGAGATTACATCAATGATTTAAGGGGGTCATTAGGATCATGCTGAGTTTCGAGGCATGTAGATTTATGGCATTGGATCTTGTTTGGACCTAAATCTAGGTTGATGTGTTCTCCTATGTATTTTTTTATTATTTGTAGCCGACTGGTGCATTTAATATTTGTTCATTATAGAGTGTATGGTCGACTGGTTCATTTAATTATTGTTTACAAGCCAACTTGTTTTTGTGTTGTATAAAAGAGAGTTTAGGTTGATGTTTTGGAGGATAAAGAATAGAGGGAAGATAGATAGAGGATAACAGAGTAAGCTAATAAGATGAAAGATTGTAATTTTCTGTAGATAGTTGTAAGTGGGTAGACAGGGATTGCAGATTGCTTGGTGGCTTGCGAGCATAAGTTTAGATCTGGTTTCTTCCACTTAGCTATAGGGTAGATGGATAAGGTTGGATCTTGTGAGATCTTGTTGAATCTATTGATGTAACTGGCCCTAAATGGGAAGGCCTTACAGCCCAGCATGTTGCATGTAATTGGATTTCAGAGATAATATAAGTTAATATTGATATATCTGGTGTTGTGTTGTTTCTGCTGTGTTATTTTTGTTGGCTGCAAGTTTTGATAGTACTTTATTGGATCCTCTGACCTTGACTGCATCAAGTGGTATTAGATCTGGTCCATTTCTTTTGGTTGATCTAGTTGATGAGAACCTAGTTGATTTGGTTTGTTTACAGTGGAGCTTAGGGTTTTCAAAGATCTGGAGAGATGCCTCCGACAAGATTGGACCCTAGGGTGATTGAAGATATTTCTAAGGAGGTGGAAGCAAGGATAACAAAAAAATTTAGATCTAAGATGATAGAAATGAAGAATGAAATAATATAAGGTATCAAAAATATTAGATTACATAGAGGTCCGAGAATGGATGATGGTTATGAAGAAGCTACAAAAGATTTTTTAGCTACTGGATCTAGTGGAGATGATAGACCCAATCAGATGGGGAGACATAAAGGAAACATATATGATTGGTTGTAGAGATCTAGAGCTTGGTTGAGTACAAGTTACCGAATGGAGGTTTCCAATTTTTAGGTACATTGAGACCTGAGGATCTGATTGATTGGATCGGTGAGTTATAAGACTACTTTGAGCTAGAAGACATTAAAGATCCACTTAGAGTGATATTGGCACAGACTAAGTTGAAAGGGCATTCTTCTTTATTGTGGAAAGAGTTGCAAAGGGACCGAGAAGAAGAAGGTGAGATAAAGATCAATCAGTGAAGGTTGATGGTGACAAAGATAAAAGCTAAGTTCATTCCTGCCCACTATGAACTTGATTTATTTAAGAAATTGTAGAATCTAAAACAGAAGGAGATGGCTGTGGAAGATTATACCGAGGAGTTCTACAAGTTGACTATTCGGTCTAGACATAGAGAAATTTCTAAGGAAAAGGTAGCAAGTTATGTTAATGGTCTGACATTTAATATCCAGTATGAGATTGGTATGTTGAAGATTGACTAAGTAGAAGATTATTATCAGTATGCATTGAAGGCAGAAGATAAGTTGAAGAGAAAACATTATGGTAATTCTCAAGGGAAGGAGAAGCAAGAGCATTTGGTAAAAGATAAACTGAGGGTTGAGGATGAACCAAACCCTATTGAACCGAGGAGAAAGATAGGTAGAGGTGTATTCAGAGGTACTTGTTACAACTGTGGATAAGAAGGACACTAGTCATTTGAATTTCCCCATGCAAATAAGATCGTTGATAGTCACCAAAATGTTGTGGTGAATGTAGTTACTGAGAATGAACTTGAGGTAAAGGATGTGAGTCTCTTTCTGAGAAGAACTATGTTTCCCTCAAAGAAAGATGATTCTTGTCAAAGGAAGAACTTTTTCAGGACTATGTGCAAGTTTGGTGGTAAACATTTTAAGGTCATTGTTCATGGAGGAAGTAATGAAAACCTAGTTTATGAGGAGATGATTCAAAAAATTGGTTTGAAAAGGTTGACACATCTGTGTCCTTATAGAATAATTTGGTTGCATAATATACATGCAGTAGAGGTGAAAGAGTAGTGCATGGTGAGTGTTTACATTTGTACCTATAGACATGAAGTATTATGTGACATTGTGGAGATGAGTTCTTGTCATGTTTTACTCAGTAGACCTTAGAAGTATAATAGAGAGGCTATTCACGACTGTAAAAAAAAATCCTTTACTATACTAAAGGATGGGTGGAAGTCTATTTTGATTCCCTTGAAGGATGTAGAGCTCGGGAGGAGGAACTTGAGCATTGGTAGAAGATCTAAAATGGTTATAGAGGTTGGTGTAGACATCAGTGTGTAGAGATATGAAGATAAATCATCAAGTAATAGTGGTAAAAGGAAGAAGAATAAGAACCGAGGGAAGAGTGTTTTGGTTGAGGACTTGGAAGACATGTATGTCAAGAACTAGTTTAGGATCTATGTGTTGAATCTTAATAGATGTTCAGCCAGCTTCTGAGAACATGTTTTTTGTACCTGGGGTGTCTAATGTAGGAGCATCCTAGGGTAGTTGGAAATCATGTGTCACCAAAAACATGTTTTGGTTTGATTTTTGTTTTGGTAGTTAACTTGGTTGGAGACCTGAGGTGCTCGGTCATTTTGGTGGTAGTTCTCAATTGGAATATGTATTTCTTCACCGATGGAATCAGTGAATGGACTCAGTGGTGCTCGGTGTTTTTCTCTGTTCAGTGATATTCTACTCATGGTACACTGCTCGTGTGAGGCCTCACCCTGACCCATCATAGCTTTACTGCTCGATCACACTTTGATACTTTATATTTTGATACATTGATACACTTTTTGATTATCCTAACAGAGACTCGAGATATTATTTTATGATGATGATTATATTGTGTAGATTACATTTTGATATGGATTAGACCTAGAATAGGAGGTTCATTTTGATTATATATGTTTAGATAAGTGAATTGATGAGAAGATCGAATCATGATTAGACTTAATTATTTCATGGATGTTATGTCATGATGATTATGAAATTATTATGTTTTAAACATTTATGTATGAAAATTGCAATTAGGAATTTAATTTTTCTATTGATTGATGTTGCTAATTATAAATTGAAAATGTATATTGCATGTGATTTTATTATCTTAGACTACTAATGCTCGATTTTAGTGTGTAGGGAAGAGAACCATAGAATTATTCAGAGAATCAGGGCTAAACACATGTGAAATGAGTAAGCCAAGGTTTAATTCAATAAGGGGTTGAAACCTCGTTGTAATGTGATCTTTGTTGTAAACATAATCTAAATGTGTGTTAATAGTTTAAAATTCATGTTGTTGTTTGGACATGTCATTGTGAATGTGATGTGTATTTTGTTTTGGTGTCACTTGACACTTGTGTTGTCCATGTGGATGGTGACATGTCAAATTAGGGCTTGGGCAAGAATCACAAAACCTTATAGGATGTTATATTAATCCCACTTGCATATAGATGTCTTGTAGGGACCACATCAAGTTGGAAATTGGATTCAAACTTTAGGGGTACTTTGGAGGGGTCAAAACTGACCCTAGAGTGTATTTTTGGCCAAAATTAGTTAACCCTAAGGGGGTACCTTGGGTTGGGGCTAGTTTTTACCTATGGGGTAAACCTAGATCATCATTATGGCTCTCCAAAATGCCTACCTTTCAAAAGTGGCGAAAATGAAGATGGTCACATGCATTTAACTTGTCCCACACTCTTTCCTAAACTCACAATTAAGAGGGGAGACAAGAGGTAAGACAAAAGGATTAGAGGGCATGTCTCATTAATTTCTAGGTCTTGAGTACACTTCTAGGGGTCTTTTTAGAGGGTTTGGAGAAACTTAGTGGGTGTTCACCCACTCTCTAATTTTGGAGACAACTAGGGTTGGAGGAAGAAAAGGAAAAGGATAAGGGCTTCTTCTCAACCACATTCTTGCCATTTTTCATGGACCAAGGTTGGTGGATTCTTACCATGGATGAATACTCTTGCATTTAAGCTTTGCATGTTATTGTTTAAGTGAATATGTAAATCTTGTATGGTGTTCATATATGTAAATCTTGTAAGGTGTGGTTGCGTGTAGATTTTGTTGTTATGTGTTGGGTTGGGAATGCATTTGGATTTTGTTTCATTTCTTGTTCTTTTGGATTGAGAGTATTGTTCATGGGATTTTAAGGCATTACTCACCCTTTTGGGAAGGGAATAAGTGGCCTTGGGTGAAGGGGTTAGTTGGGTTCTTCATGGTAGTGAGAGTCTCTTCTCTTGGAGAAGAGGGATAAATTCATGGATTATGGGCTCCATGAAGCCATGTTGTGAATATTGGTTTTTGATATAGAAATGACCAAATGTGTATATGAAAGGAATGTCAATGTAGCCTTGGAAAGGCATGGAAGGACTCTTGTTGAGAAATTTTGGCATTCTCCTCCTTGGAAAAGCCCACCTTCATCCTACTTCAATGGGTTTGGAAAACTAATTTGTGAAGCCTTGGTTGGGAGTAAATTATTGTGTTGTACATATATGTTAGTTGTGAGAATTGGAATGTGTTACCTTGTTTATCCTTGGCTCTCCAAGCTCGGGGGTGGTCTCCTTGAGACCTTGATTGGGAGGTGAGCTTCCCATGGTTCCCCTCATATTTTTTTTGCAGGTTTTTGAAATCAAGTTGGATGTGGAAAAGTTTGGGAGGAGTCTTCATTTTGGTGTTGTTGTGAAAGAGCAACTTTAAGGTTGCATGATTACTCCTTGTGTTGAGGATCATTTTTGTTAAGTGTTGTAAAGTCTATTTTGTAAGCTTGTTAAAAAAAATGTGAAAATATCTCATTCCTTTTGTAATGATATTCATAGCATGTAAACCTTGTGGATTGTTAAATCTTGAAATCTCTAATGGATGTGACTTTAAATTTTCAAGTCAAAAACACTACATGTTTCCTTTGGAATTCTAAAAATTTATCTCAATTAGATCAATACTTTATCTTCAAAATGAATGTATTCTCAATTTTTAAAAAGAAGAGATTAGTTTACTAACTATAGTAAGTCAAAGAAATTAATATATTAATGAAAAAAATCACCTAATATTAATAATCAAATTTTAGTGGCATAATGTATGGCACAAAAAAAAAAAAAATCAAATTCATACATGTATCTACTTAAAAAAAAAAGAAATCAATGATATCAATGTGTAGAACTATAACCAAATTTACCATGACACTTTCTAGAATGTAGAGCAAAAAAGCTCTCCGGAAAATATATGGGGAGGGATTTAATTCCCTCCCCTTACATAGAGAATATTCTCTAAAATATTTCCTCTCTAAAACCCCTTTATTACCTCCTAAACACTCCTTTTAATTACCCTTTTTATGCTAATGCATAGTCTTTTATTTGGGAAGGCTTAATGCTCTTTATCTATTCTCGTCGGCCCCACAATAATCTTCTCTCTTACCTTTCTTTTCCCCATGCAAACTTTGGGCTAACATGATAATCATTACCCAAGATTAAACCCTTCCCCATTCAATGCAAATTGGGTCTGACATGAGGATAAATGTACACCCCAGGACAAAGAAGTTTTAACATAGTTAAACATAGGGGAAATTGTTATGGGCCCCACCTCAGCCTTGGAGGAATTCGCATGCTCTCCATTTTCCTTGGTTTAAATGCCACCATACCCTTTTCATGTGAAATTTGTAAGTTGACTTCACTTTAATTCCAGCATGGGATGGAAGAATTTTTAGTGGCCCCCACCACCCTTGGTTCATGTGAATACCTTTGCAAAGGCTCTTCTCCCTTCAAAAATTCGCAGGCTTGAGAGGATTTGGGATTTCACCCCCCCCCCCTCACCCACTTGGCAAGTGAGCCTTGGGGAATGTGGAGATGATGTGATAGCTTGATAGGCTAAAAGGTAGAGAGGGTGATAGGTTGGTAGATAGGTAGGTAGGTTATATTATAGCTAGTTAATAGGTAGTTAGTTGATAGTTAATAGATTTAATAACATAATTAGATTTAATCATGTATTGAACAATTTATTAAAATAATATTCTACTCTATTCTTTGGGTACATCACTAAAATGGATCATTATATTTAGATAAGATTAGGTTAGTTAAATAGACTTATTTCTTTACTATGTTATTTGAATTATGTAGTCTCATTTAATAGATATACTTTCTATTTAAATTGTGTAGTTTAATTACTAGATTTAAAACCTTAGTTTGTATGTGAAATATATAGATTTGCTAATATGTTATGGATTTAATTTTTTATTATTTTATTTAAATCTTGTAATTTTGTCTAGATATAGTTTATTTAATTGTGTAGTTAATTTTGTATTAATAGATGTAGTTTTTATGTAAAATAGTATAGATAGATGTTAATTTAATTTTACTACGATAAATTGAATTATGTTGCTCATGTGTTTCAAAGAGGTTAGAGGTCAATTTAAATTTTCTATTTGAAGTTAACTTAATATTCTATTAGGGAATTACAGGACTATAGTTGCATAATTTGAAAGGGAGAATTTAATTGATTTTAGAAGGATAAGGATTAGACTAGATTCTGATTATTGAATTTTAAACTAGTGGTTAAAGCTCGAAAGAGAATTGGGACTAGATTTAAATGAATAAGTTGTAATCAAGGTTAAGAAATAAAGTAATTACCAGGACAACCTAATTCAACGTATGACTCTTAGCAATTGATTATCATCATGATACTACGTATAGATTAAAACATGAAACCAAAGTTAAATCAACCTGACCCAAGTGTTCACGTAACCCGTATGACAAGTTGATGCTCTAATTTTGCATCTATATGTGGTGTGACCCTAATTCAACCTATGTATATACCTTGCAACTCGAAGGTTAACCTTACCATGCTATCACATTACCTCAATACATCCTTTGTTAGTGGTATGCACTTGCATTTTAAAAAAAAATTGTATGTGTGCTTTGCCTTAGTTTTGGGCATGACAACTCGGTGATGCTTTGATCCGTAGTTTTTCACTCAGTGGTTTTTTTTCTCGGTAATTTTTGGCTCAATGACTATTGGCATTGGTTCTTTACCGAGTGGTCTGGCTCTTGGTGTGCTTGTTTACCGACTGGTTTTTGGGGTTCACCGACTTGTGTTTATGGATTGGACGGACATTAGAGATTGCATTCATGATTTAAGGTCATTGGGATCATGCAGAGTTCTGAGGCATGTGGATTTGTGGCATTAGATCTTGTGTGGACCTAAATCTAGGTTGATGTGTTCTCCTATTTATTTTTTTATTATTTGCAGCCTATTGGTGCATTTAATATTTTTTCATTGTAGAGTGTATGATCGACTGGGTCATTTAAATATTGTTTACAAGCTAACTTATGGTTGTATTGTATAAAAGAGAGTCTAGGTTGATGTTTAGGAGGACAAAGAACAAAGGGAAGATAGATAGAGGATAATAGAGTAAGCTAATAAGATTAAAGATTGTAAGTTGTTGTAGATAGTTGTAAGTGGGTAGACAGGGATTGCAAATTTCTTGGTGGCTTGCAAGAACAAGCTCAGATCTGGTTTCTTCCACTTAGATATAGGGTAGATGGATAACATTAGATCTTGTGAGATCTTGTTGAATCTATTGATGTAATTGGCCCTAACTGGGAAGGCCTTACAGCCTGGCATGTTGCATGTAATTGGAATTCTGAGATAATATAAGTTGATATTGATATATCTAGTGTTGTTTTCTTTCTACTGTGTGTTCTTCTTTTTGGTTTTTGTATTGTCTTAAAATGGAAGCACTTCCATGTTAAGACTGTTTAGCCCTCCTTAGGGGGTGTTTTGGGCCATTATCATGTTGTCCTCTTATTTCTACCCCTTTTCCATCTTATGTGCTTGTTTACGACCCTTATTGGGCCTCTCTGGGCACTGTTTTCCCCACCTGGCATATTTGACAGGGGTCTTAAACCCCTGGGTCAAGGTCAAACTCAACCTTGACCTAGGTAAAGGTTTACCTTGACCCTGACCTAGGTCAGGGTCAACCTCAACCTTGACCCAGGTCCCCCTTTTTCATTAGAAAGTGTGCCAAATGTGGGGGGAAACTCAAAAGTGTATTTTCCTACTTTCGGGTTGGCTATTTTGGGCTTCAAAGTGGCGACTCTTAAAAAGATAAATAATATAGGTCCACTTTTAGGAGTATGAGCCTAATTGGAATTTAATTCTCAAATGTCAGCCACTCTAGAAGTTTGTGCCCTAGACTAGTATATAAGGAAGCCTTCTCCTCTTACTTTTTATCATCTACGCATAATCTATCGAAGCGATCATCTACTTTTAGGAATCTAATTGGAGGAAAATCCATTATCATCTACTTTCAAGAATCCATTGTTCTACATGCTTTCAAGCTTCCAAGTGTTCAATCAAGGTTTTCAAGTCTTCTTCTCAAGCATTCAAGTTCTCCATTGAAGATCAAGGATTTAAGAATTCAAGCCTTTGAAGGGATTTGGTTCAAGTATTCAAGATTCATCATTCAAACCCTAGATCTATCCAACATGGTGGTGTGATCTTCCTTCAAGATAATTTCTACATCCTCGAGATTCATTCATTCTTCCTTCAAGCTGGATTCCAAGCATATAATCATGGAGGTTTTGATTTACATTTATGGTTTTCAATGTTGAGTCTAAGATTTCATATTAACATACTTGTTTACATTTGAAATACAATTGTATATATATTGAATATCATAGCTTCGTTGTTAGATCTACTTCTACTACTTGCTAGCATTCTCCATTTCAGTTTTGATTTCAAGGTTAATTCCTAAATCAGGGTTTGACGAAGGCAAAGCACTCCCCCAAAAAACAAAACCATTTTTCTTGTAGGTACAGGTACATAATAGAGAATTTCAGAGAAGATTCGGATACCCTTTTCAGAAAACTTTTAGGACCCGCGAACAAAATTTTCGTCAAAGCAGCGCAGGTCAAGGTCAACATAAAGGGTACAATTCTGCCCCCGCATTTGGGTCAAGGTCAACCTTGCTCAGAAAAGAAATTTTTTTTGGGTTTGCTTTGTCTCTGTGTTTTCAGGCCAGGGAAGGTTGTAGAATTTCTAGAAACCCAGTACAGACACCAGAAAATAGAAATTTCCAGATCTGCTACATTTCAAGATAAGTGTTTCATTTCATCCTAATCTTTCAAATCTATCATTTTACTTTATAATTAAGAAATTAGACCCACCTCCCCTCTTTATCCAAAACCAGTTGATTCCTTTTTGCATTGATCATCTCCTTTCAGTTAATCAATTGGGATCTCCTTGTCTTGGATTAGGAGGTCATATATATCTCTACAAAATTTTCCATACATACACAAAAAACACATCACACACACACACACACACACACACACACATATATATTTATATATCTTACATTTTGGTGAGCCGGTGATAGACAACTCTTTGTTTTTTGTGTTAGATACTTTGCCTCTTTTCCTTAAGACTAGATTTTACATAAATATTAGATTAGTTTTCTTTTATGCTCTTGCATTTTAAAATACAAAAAAATCTACATACTCATAAAAATACAAAAACATTTCTTGCATTTCATTCACTATGAAGATCTTTAAGATGATTTGGTGTGTGGTTATTTTCCTCATTATTCTTCTCTTAGAATCTCTTTATAGTACTTAGGGTGTTTATGAGAGTATCATCCATTTCATTATGTTTGTCACTTTTCATGTTTCACTTGCTTATGATATTATGAGATTGACTAATACTAGCCCTCCTACTTTCAAAACTTTCATTAAGAATTTGTGTGGCAGACTTATCTTTCTTTTGGATTATGTGAAGAATTTGGTAGATCATACCCCATTTCCTAATCTTCCTAATCCTAATCCTATCCTTCATAATCCAATTCCTAATATTTCCACTCCTATTTCTCCATCTTCTATCCTTAGTTCTTCCCACACTTATGATGGGGCTCAAATTATGGTTCATGATGCAGATTTGCAAGAATTCTTTGACTTACCTTTCCCTTCTTATCCGATCCATGATGATATTAAAGGGAAGATAAAATAAACTTCTTCTAAACCTATCATTCTACCTTACACAACATTTTCTCATGATCGCCGTGAACAATCACCTCCTGCATAAGCTTTACAAGATATGTACACTACAGGATACAATATGGTGGCTAAAAAAGGTAATAAGGGTTTAGGGCTTGGTGTTAATGATCAAGGTATTAAATATCCAGTTCATATATCCCGTAAACAAGATATGCATGGTCTAGGCTTTCCGCTATCTCAATTTAAGGTGGTTTATTTTGATCATCGCCCTCCTCTTCATGTTCTTCTTCCAACACCTTCCTTAGACTACCCTGATACCCCTTAGGATGTGGCTAAGAAGGTGTATGTTTAGTTAATGGATTCAAAGAAATAAATATTTAAACCTATTCTAAAAGATGATCTCTCCAAGTACAAATGTCCTTTTCACTATAGTAATACACATTTACTTGTTTATTGTGTGCATTTCAAGATGTATGTTAGAGAAAGAGTTTCTTTAGGAATTATACCTTACTCTCGTGCAGTATTACAATTTCTTCATAATTTCCATACGGGGAATACCTATCATTCTTCTATAATATAGATCTTTCCCCGTCTTGTCTCTTGACTGGGGGGAAAGAGGTATTTCTTCAATTTTTCTAGGATCCATTATGCTCTTAGCGTGTTTTTTTTTTTTTTAACTTAATTGGTTATTCTTTCTATATTTTTTCCCTATGGTTTTTTATTATGATATGATATATCCTTCCTTTGCTCATAATCATCCATATCTCTCTTCTAGTATTCATGATATCTCTTCTAAGACATTTGTTTTGTAAAGATATCTCTGTGTTACAGCATATCTTGATCTGATTGATATATCCCTTTCTTTCATCCCTGGGGGGAAAGGTTTTCCTTCTTTCTCTCTGTCTAAGGATCTACTTTCCTTAGCTTAGTGGCATTTGTTTATTATGCAACATTATTTCCTTATACTGACTTATGTTTTGGTTATGAATACCCTTTTCTATGAGAGTCGATTGTCCTAGGTCATCACCTATTTATTATTTTGAAAATTATGTTCTTTATAAACTCTTGCCCTTGCTTTTGTTTAGATTTTGCTTCCTTCATTCCAAGATTCCTCTTCCTCTTGATCGCAGGGGGCTTGATGATTGAATCTTTGATCCCTCTTTTCTATTATTTAAAAGATGATATTTTATCTAAAGCACTCCTCTACGGTGGCGGTCTTGTTGATAACATCTCTTCCTCTTTGAGGATCCTTTTTCCATAAGTGACATCCTTTTCATGATTATCTATGCTCTTAGACTTAAGGGTCAATACTCTTCGCTAAGAATATAGTGTACATTGTTGCTAACATGATATCTCCTTACTTTGTGAAGTAGGTATCCTCCTTCTCTTCCTTATCCTATCTATTGGGTAGCCACAATAAGGAGGGGGCATATATAGGGTCTTCCTTATACTATAGTTTACATTTTACAACATGCTAAATCCTCGAAAGGTAACGCACATAAGTTGCTAAATCCTAAAGAGACACGCATTTTTATTTTTTCTAAATCCTCAGAAGGTAACACACATAAGTTGATAAATCCTAAAGAGACACACATTTTTATTTTTGCTAAATCCTCAGAAGGTAACACACATAAGTTTCTAAATCTTGAAGTGACACGCATTTTTATTTTTTCTAAATCCTTGGAAGGTAGTGCACATAAGTTGCTAAATCCTGAAGAAGCTACCCATTTTCAATTTCAAATATGCTAAATCCTCAAAAGGTAATGCACATAAGTTTTTAAATTCTGAAGAAGATACGCATTTTCAATTTCAAATATGCTAAATCCTCAGAAGGTAATGCACATAAGTTGCTAAATCCTGAAGAGACGCGCATTTTATATTGCATAGTGATACAAGAATGTGGATCTATGGGTATTCCAAAAGTCATAAGAAGATGCATTACAACTACAAAACACAGTTTATGGGTGAACTATCCGGTTTGGCTAGCTATTTGGATCTCCCTCCTTGGCGATTCATGGTAAGGTGGGCATCTTACTGGGCTAGGTAATCACTCTCTCTTTTCTCTCTTTTGCTCTCATGCTAGAAGGATTAGCTCATGAAGTTATGTTATTTATGGTGTCTCTATTTTCTTTCTTATGTAGTCATTTATGCTTTATGATAGCTTTCCAAATATGATATTAGTATAGGAAACATTTCTTATCAAGGTTTTATTTGCTAGTTGATTTGGGTTTTTTTTGTACTAACCCCTCTCTTTTGTGTCTTTTAGCTTTGTCTTTGTTTTCTCTTTGTTTTCGTGCCCTTGTGCATTTATTTTTAGTTAGAATCCTTTTCTTGGGGGATCATGTCCTTGACTAAGTGATGTTCTACCTTGTTGCGATCTATTGGAGTCTTTCTTCTAACTTTGCCATGAGTATGTTCGATTTCCATACTCCCACTAAAGTGGGGGCCTAATGTATCATCTTAAAATGGAATCACTTCCATGTTAAGACTATTTAGCCCTCCTTATGGGGTTTTTTGGGCCATTATCATGTTGTTCTCTAATTTATGCCCCTTTTCGATCTTTTGTGCCTGTTTAGGACCCTAATTGAGCCTCTCTAGGCACTATTTTCCCCACCTAGCATATTTTCTAGGGGTCTTAACCCCTGGGTCAATGTTGACCTTGACCTTGACCTAGGTCATGATTGACCTGGACTTTGAACTAGGTCCCCCTTTTTCATTGGAAAGTGTGCCAGATGCACGGGGAAACTCAAAAGTTTATTTTCCCGCTTCTGAGTTGGCTATTTCGGGCTTTGAAGTGGTGACTTTTAAAAAATATTTAATACAGGTCCACTTCTAGGAGTATGAGCCTAATTAGAATTTAATTCTCATATGTTGGCCTCTCTAGAATTTTGTACCCTAGACTAGTATATAAGGAAGCCTTCTCCTCTCATTTTTTATCATCTACGCATATTCTATCGAAGCGATCATCTAATTTTAGGCATCTACTTGGAGGCAAATCCATTATCGAATACTTTCAAGAATCCATTATTCTACATTCTTTCAAGCTTCCAAGTGTTGAATCAAGGTTTTCAAGTCTTCTTCTCAAGCATTCAAGTTCTCCATTGAAGATCAAAGATTCAAGTATTCAAGTCTTTGAAGGGATTTAATTCAAGTATTCAAGATTCACCATTCAAACCCTAGATCTATCCATCATGGTGGTGTGATCTTCCTTAAAGATCCTTTGTGCATCCTCAAGATTCATTCATTCTTCCTTCAAGGTGGATTTCGAGCATATAATCATGGAGGTTTTGATTTTCATTTATAGTTTTTAATGTTGAGTCTAAGATTTCATATTAACATACTTGTTTACATTTGAAATACAATTGCATATCTATTGAATATCGTAGATTTTTTGTTAGATCTACTTCTACTACTTGCTAGAATTCTCCATTTTAGTTTTGATTCAAGGCTAATTCCTAAATTGGGGTTTGACCAAGGCAAAACCCTCCCCCAACAAACAAAATCATTTTTCTTGTAGGTACAAGTATGGCATAGAAAATTACAGAGCAGATTTGTATACCCTTTTCAGCAAACTTTCATGATCCATGAATAGAATTTTTGTCAGAGAAGCGCAAGTCAAGGTCGACATAAATGGGTACAATTGTGCCCTTATAGTTGGGTCAAGGTCAACCTTTCTCAAAAAAGAAAATGATTTATGGGTTTTCTTTGTCTCTGTGTTTTTAGGCCAGGGCAGGTTCCAAAATTTCCAGAAACCTAGTATAGACACCGAAAAATAGCAATTTCTAGATCTGCTACATTTCAAGATAAGTGTTTCATTTCATCCTAATCTTTTAGATCTATTTTTTTACTTTATAAATTAATAAATTAGACCCCCTTCCCCTCTTTACCCATAACTAGTTGATTCCTTTTTGCATTGATCATCTCCTTTCGGTTAATCAACTTGGATCTCCTTGTCTTGGATTAGGAGGTAATATATACATCTACAACAGTTTCCATACATACACAACAAACACATAAAATATATATATATATATATATATATATATCTTACAACTGAAAGTTTGGGCAGTCCTTAATTGGATCCTCTGACCTTGACTACATCATAAATGCATGATCACACACCTTACCTTAATCCCTAACTCAAAATTTGATCACCTGTACCTCATATATTGTCTTCTTCCTAGTTGACTGAACACTTGTCATTTCTTCAATTATATCTTTCAACACCATCGGTAAAACTGATCTCATGCCTCCAATAGATCATATTTCAAGAAATTACAACACCACAATACAAATTCATGATCAAACCTCAAATAACCTTCATCAAATGCCAACATTATGTTGACATGAAGAGGATATGTTGATGTTAGGCATTAGCATATTAAGAAATCAATTTGTTTATTTACTTGTTTACTTATGAGGATGCTTTCATAGCTTAGTATTTGACTTTGTAGCCAAGATTGGGTATTGGTCTATACATGGCCACTTACATTTTCAATAACAAAAAAATAATCCAAGCCACTTTGCATTCCTATTGTTTCAGTGTTTGGAATGTAATTCATGTTTTCAATCTATTATAAAATGTTAGAAAACTAGAGATGAGACGATTATGTACACAACTACCTTACATTCTAATTCATTAATGTTGGGAGTAATCTCTTGAGCATGTAATATCATATGTTATTTTTTTTACCTATTGGTATTTCATAAGATGGACTCTCGCCTAGGTTTTACATAGCCTGCAATGAAGGAGACATTCCCTATTTCTATGGAATTCTCAGACCATTGTCCAATGACCTAAGATAATTAACCATATGCAAAGGCTAACCCTTAGATTCATCTTAGACATTAGTTGGAAACACCAACATCTCCTTCAATTTCATATTTAGTCTTGTCGAATGCTTTGAATGCAATTTGTTTCCTCTTGATTTCATTAATTTCAGCGATCTCAAATATAGATCATGATTCAATAATTTTATCCAAGGTGTAGCTACTTAAATCATGATGTTATTCACTTTTATATTTCTTTTCCTTGTAAGGTTTGGGAAGAATGATCAATATTTTTTTTACCACTTCCTTTTCTTCTATTATTCCACCAACACCCTTAATGACATTCACAATATCACTTACCCTATGAATATATGCTTCAATAAACTCTTCATCACCCATCTTCATATTCTCATACTTGTGCTTCATATTTGTCACTTTAGCTTCCTTTATTTCTAGATCTTCTTCATATACACTACTTTTTATTCCTAGATCTCTTTTGATGTCTTTAATCCTACAACTTTCCTAAATACATCATCACCCAAAAAACTAACAATAGTAACTATAGCTTTTGAATTATTATCTTCCTCTTTTATCTCATTTGGATTTTATGGTCCAACTAGAGGTGCATTCCTTCCAATAGGAGTAATTTTTACCTTCAAACTTTGGAGCCTTGAAACTCAAATCCTAGACTATACCATATCTTCGTTAAGCTATTATGCTTCACAAGAAGGGAGCTTTCTGTGATACCAATTATTGAATACACAACATGATTGAGAGGGGGTGAATCAATCCAAGCAATAATAAAATTTTTAATTTAGATCTTAATATACTTTAAATCACCGTAAGTAACTTAACTTAATGAAACCATGAAGCACAATCAACACAAGAACACCTGATTTATATAGAAAACACAAATATGGAAAAAAAACCATGGTGAGAATTAAACGAACAATATAAATAACTCAAATTAAAATGTTTTAGGATCACTACCATGGAGAAACAACACCTAAAAGACTTTCACAACTAGGGATCACTGCCTTAGGGAAAGATATAGAGGACTTGTATAACTTAAACTCACTGTCCTAGAATAAGACAAAAAATTATGCTAGTAGACTTACTTTCAACCACCAAAAACATGAATCTCACAATTGAAAATAGAAGAATCTCTTCAAAATGAACATATCATTGAATATCATGTAAATATAGTCATGTCATACATTTATCACTATCTCAACACACTGTCTCTGAATATATATCCTTCAAGTTCTTACTCTACATATGTGCATTCTTCTTCTTTATTTTATTTCTTTCACACCATGCACTCTTTCCACACTTTTGCACACTTCTCAAACTTTGAATGTATTCCTTAAATATGAGAGAGCTCAAAAAAATTCCAATGAAGGTTGATTGCAAATAAAACAAGTCAATATTATATAAAATAGGTCATCCAAACTCAAGATACATAGGTCAGTCCACTCCAGTAGAGAGAGGGTACCCAAATATATCACAATACATTCTACTTAGATAGGTCCAATGGTTCACACATCAATAGAATTCATCTCCACAATGTAATGTGTAGATAGATAATGAAGCTTGTAGACCAATTGGCCAAAATGCATCTTCCAATGGAACTTGAATCACACAGATCTCCACACACAAAGGTGCGACCCAAAATAACATTACAAATTCATTTTTGAAGTTCATCCAAACCAAAAGAATGACCTAAAATAAGATAGCATGCTAAAACACACAAAACTATAATATAACTAAACACATCTAATATAGATCATCATAGCTCACTTGCACACACAAATATCATAATAAAACATTTTGTATGAATAGGCATGATTAGGATCATCATAAAACTATAATGTTTCCACCACATCTGGATGACATCAAAGATATTCCTGACCAATATGACATAACCCTCTATTGTCAAAGAATATCAACAATACAATAGTACTGACCTTAGATTTATCTACAACACAACTGACATCACAAATAGTGGCAACACTTGAACATCAATCTACAAATGCCAAGTAACTGTAGTAATGTCAAAACAATAGAATCAACACAACATTCCAAATATAGTATTATAAGTAGTAGAAAGAAAATAATTGATACCCTCTTAACCAAACTAAGCGCTACTAGACAAATAGTAAATCCCCTCTAAATATTCTCAACAAAAATTTGTATATAGATTCTATAAATTTGTATTATCATAATCAAGCCAGAACTACATAAAAACAAAAAGCATCAAACTATACCATATAAAATCGAACAAGGAAATTAGAAACATCATCCCTAGAGGAATACATATAAATATAGACTTCCCAACACTACCAAAATGGTATCCAAAATACAATTGGAATTTTGTGTCATCAGATGAACATATTCTAGACCAACATAACAATTGGACCAACAAATCTGTTATTAATAACTAGTTTGAACACATCTAGACCTTTAAGAAAACCTTATAGCAATATCACAACTGAAGTACCAACAAATTTGTCACTAAATATTCACCATCCAACCTATCATCAATACATCATGCTTCCAACAAGTTTGGAATCAATGACAACCAAAATGCCATATTTTCAACAATCTTCCAAAAGGGGTAATTTTTTCCATAAAAATTAGGTAATTTGTTACCATTTCATGTACCATCTCAAATCTTTCTTAGGAGATAAAGCTTCTTCAAGAGGAATTTGTCTTTGATATGAAATGTTTAACACACCTTAAGACTAAGAGGGGGTGAATCAATCTTAACCAAATGTTAAAATTTTTCTATCACAAACACTTCTCAATTATATTTATCCAACTAACAATTAATAAAATGTATTACAATGACAACAAAAACACATGAATGCCATATTTTTTATGTTCAAGCCCCATTTTATGATCAACCACTGTGAGACTCACATACTTAATATGAAGAACTAATTACAAAGTTTTAGGCCATAGATCAAGGATCTCACTTCTGAAAAGGACTCATAGGCTAAGTCACACAACCTTATGAAAGGATAAAAAGGACTTGAAAAAGTGAGACACGCAATCTCACAAAAAGATACATATTTATACAATATTTCACTATCTTCTAGCAAGAATAGAGAAATGATGAATTGAAAATATGTAGGATCTCTTTATCAATTATTGCAATAAACTCTATCAAAATTAAAAACTCACACCTCTTCTCTTCCACGTTTACATCACATTGAATTTATATTAACCCACACTCAACCCATGTAAATTCATACCTAACTCAAATATTTGCATGCCAATGTATACCACCTTGATCATCAAAAAATATAACTAGGTCATCCATAGTAGAGATAAAAAAATATTTACACAAGTTCAATGGCCATAGACATATATACTCAGTGTGGTCCACCCTAGGAGATAAAGGACACCAAATACATTATAAAATTCCTTCCAAAAATTATTTGAATGAACCACACACTCTACAACATCCTCCAAGGTTGGCATAAAAATAGTACCTTTTAACTATTTGGCTCAAAAATATTCTCCAATACTCATAACCGCATGCAGGTCTCAACATACCAAGGAAAGGTTTATATCAATCTCTTAACTCTTCCTCTAATGAATATCCAGACCAATAAGACATAAATCATATTACCATAATCTAGTGAGTAAAGAAAAGACCAAGATTGATAAAGATTCCTAACACAAAGAAACATAACTTGACTTGTAGAGAAAACCAACATTAGATATTTGAACTAGAACATTGCAAATATGTTAGGACTATGTTCACCAAACTGAAACCCATAAAATATAAATGCAGAGTAATGCAAAACATTATTCAAACCAATTCTAACAGTCAACCTCACTGTTAGCAAATAAGAAAATATAACTTCATCAAATAAAGTTTTGTGGACTTAAAAATAATATAGTGCAATATTCATAGACCATACTCTTTAAGTCCAAAAATGAAAGCCACCAACTAATTATGTAGAGAAATGCAAAGCATTGTCCCATATGGAAACCCTTTCCTACATATACCACCTACTCATACTTCCAATCTTTTGAATATACCACATACTAACTTCTCATCACTATTATACATTAAAACAAAATCTAAAAACCTAATATTGAAACTCTATGGGACTTTAAATACTCTTTCTTACATATGTCAACTGCCCATACACTAAGCATACTACATGAACATGGTGGGTTGACCACTCTCTATCAGGTTGAAATCATGCACACAACATGTTGACATCAATGGAAACATTGAAAACATATTGCTAACAACATAGAGATGCTCACACAAGTGATGTTTAATACAAAAAGAAACAAATTATTAATTCCTTGTCGGAACACATTCTATCCTTCCCATTAAAATGTTACTTCTTTTTTTTATTTTTATTCACTGGTGGGTGGGAAAAATAAAAGAAAATTATTTTCTAGTATTTTTGTACCTATTTTTGTAACATAAAGAACTGTGGTTAGACAAACAATAAGGGGTTCTAGAATGGTTCCCTAATGAAACACCTAAGCAATTATTTATTGAATTCAAAGGAAGATGACCCACTAGGCTCAAGTAAGAATGAAGTGATAAGAGGGTGTAATGATCTTTCATTTTGTAAGGGGGTAACTAATTAGTGAGATGTGGTTGAATGATGCAAGATAGAGGACAAAATAGACAAAAAAAAAATGATAAGTTGTAGAATACATAATCTGACTGAAAATACATAGCTTTGTACGATAAATAGAAATGGGTTCTATAAGCTATATTTTAACTTAAAAACTAATTTGAAGCTCTTATGGGGGAAATAGGCCCCCTTGGAAAACATATTCTCTACACCTTTTTTTTCACATTTGCAGACTGTCCACAAGGTCCTAAACTTTTCATTTCTAATCCAGTGCACAATCTGCTTGTTATTATACATAGAAAACAAGGAAAATATTGTGTAGAAATGGGTTTTCCTTAGTCAAACCGCAGTTGAGGGATAAACCTTTAAATATAAATGAAATTTATATGAAAGGAAATCTTGTATATGTAAAGTAGATATTAGAGATACAAGGTAAATGTATATACCTCCATAAATAGATATTGAGATCGTGATATATTTGAAGATAATTTTATTTATTGAATCTAGTTTTATGTACTATTTTAATCTTGAAATGTAGAGAAGGATCAAGGATTCTATTCACAAATGTATATACCTACAAATACTCCTCAAGTATCTTCAATGTTGTTATGCTTGATTTTCTATTTCCTTGAAGAATGGATGAAGGAATGAATGTAGATGGACAAATGATATTCTTTCTTGATTGAGGTTTCCTCTACTTGGCTATCATAGGAGAGAACCTTGCTACAATGGAGAATATTGTCTTCAAATATCCTTTGGATGCTTGAAATCTTGCTTAAGAATGCTTAGATGCTTGAATGCTAGCTTGAAATATCAAGAGTGTTTTCCAAATCTTAAGTGTGGTTATGAATGCTTTAGATTTATCACCAAAATGAGGAGAGATAGGTTTCTTATATACCTCTCACAATATTTAAAAGCCTAAAAATTGGAGGAAGATGACGGAAACTCAAAAATCCTACTAAATTAATGAGACGGGCCATAATTTGAATTTTGGGGAAAACACCAAGGGATAGGTAAGCCTAGATGAATTATTCCTTGGATTGGGTTGGCTAGGGTGACCTATTCCACCCAAAAAATTATGAAACTTGTTTGGGGGAGTCAAGAATGGAGAGAGAAAGCCAGAAATATAGGCAATGTGGAATTTGATCAAGCATAACAGACATGAAAATTTGAGAACACTAAAATTGGGCCTACTTGAGAATATAATTATAGGCGCTTATAATTTAGGATGGTACATTATCCCCCAAATTTAGTGGGAGCATGATATTACCTCATGCTGAAAGAAAATTAGATTACAAAATTGGAGATTTTTTTTGTCAAGGTCAAGGAGATAAGGAGAGATGAAGCCCCCAAGAGACTTAGGTCCTCATCAAATCCAAACCCAAGAAAAAAAATAAGCAATTCTCAAAAAGGAGAGAGAGAATACATGACCAACTATCCTAGTAAGTTTTTGACTTACTATGGGCTACGTGAAAAGAAGATACTACTAAAAAGATGGAATTGAAGGTCTAGCAAGTTGTGTTATGCTAGTCAACCCATCAAAAAGGATAACCAAGTGAAGCATTATCCACTAGTAAATCTATTGAATAATGCATAGGGAATGATAATGTAATGTAAAGGAGATAGATCCATGGATAGCATTGTCTCATAGGCCATGAATTATGTATGTGTCTGCAAAACGTAAAACAAGGAGCAGAGTGTATACCCCCCTGTTAAAGAGATTGAAAATCATTTAATGGGATCAATGACTTTATATACCATACATGCACCCACCATATGTTTCCAATATGAGATTCCCAAAATTAAGGAATAACTAAGGGAAGTGAAATACATGACAAAGAGAGCACAAAAATGATCTATTAACTCTAGAGTTAGTATGATCATATGATAACTCATGTTTATCAATAATTACATCAAAATGAACTAAAATCATCCCTGAAAGGTAGAAGAGCTACAATAAAAGTGGAAGAAGATTACATAAGAGATACAAACAAAAAGTCTTTTTGGGCTAATATTACAAAGACCAAAAAAAATAAATGGTATCTACTATTTTGCATCGTCTCCAAGTAGACAACTCAAAGGCACATTTACAAAAAATTATACATGTATGAAATAACATGTATACAACCTATAGAAGAAATGCTATAAAAATAGAGGAATGTCAAGATAGATTGATTCCTTTATCACCTTTAGCCAAGGGAGAAACAAGGATTTATTAAATAAATCTAAACATAACATATTGGAAGAAACACATCACAAGAGAAGCATAACACAAACAAGAAAAAACATAAAATAATCTATCATACAAGAGGAGCTATTCAAGCATATAACCCTTAAAAACCATATACACCCCAAAATTTGGTTAGAGTGGCTCATTTGTACTAAGCGTGTAATGCCCCTCTAGGGAACATAAGAGAAATAACCTATAACAAGTAACTAAGTTTACATAATTTTTTTTTTAAAGTTTACATTCAAGATGAATAACTAAGCGAAAGCAAATACAATGAAACAGAAAACATGATCATAAAATAAACTCAACAAGGATAAAATTCTCAAGGGTTCCATAACGTAAGAATTACTCATAAATTAATTAAAGATTAAATATAAATATGTCAAAGTACAACACGATTAATAAGGACAACATCTCATAAATAATGATACAGTTACATTTAATACCATAAGGTATATCCAAGAAATGGCATCCACTACACAAATTGCAAGGTATGTAATTATAATTAAACATGAAGCACAATACATTACTCCATATAAATAATAACTGAAATACATAAACATGATATGATAAACAACTTAAGAAAGATAAGAGCATAACTCCTAAGATGTCACAAAGAAGCACAACTGCAACAAGATCACCAACAATGGTACAAGGATGTTGAGGTCTCCAATGGTAAAGAGCATCACTATCACATGTCCCTGTGGCACCTAAATGGTCCACTCCCACCATGCTAAGGAGATAAAAATAGATCCCAATCGATTTACAAACCAGTCAAAGTAGGATAATACAAGGGATCTACAAAGCTCTCTATCACAAGGTAAAACTTCAACTAAATAAGTAAAGACCTATAAACCCATAGGCAACCGACACACGTAGAAAATCTAAAATGAATATGGGGAAGTGTCATCACACGAGTCAACTCTAAGGTGACCCAGGTAGTCTTGGTGGACCCTTGGCTCCCTACTGACTCTATGTGGTATCAGTAACCTCTCATACAGACAAGGGTACTAACTATGAAAGATCAAATCAAGCATCTTCTCTCACTCCCATCCTAGTCTATAAAAGCACTCAAGGCATATGAGAGAAACGCAGACATCTTGTTAATTCATTTTAAACCCTGTAGTATATTAGGTTATCACTTATTAAGTAACTTAAAATGAGTTACCCTAGCAACCTCTTAGGGTCTCGGCCCCCATTGCAAGCCACTCCCCCTTACACACTAGATTACCTACCCTAAGCTCAAAGTGATTATTAATCTCAAAAGTACCATACAGGTACCACAGTCAAAATTTAGTTCCACATAAGACCAACACGAACACACATTGGTTCACGAACCAAACACCAAGTAAACACCCACACTCGAGCTTAAGACAATAATTTGGGGAAAGATAATCGAATAGATGCTAATCACAAAGCAAAACAGAAATGCAAGGACATAGTACACACCCCCAGCCTCTGGAATATTTTCCCTAGGAGCTGACAATCTCCCAAAAAACCCAAAAGAACAATATATCTTAAACTGGGAAAATACACAATAATCAACCATAGAAACTAAAATATTAACTACAAATTAATAATTCTTATTAATTAATAATTAACGTAATAATTAGGGGCAATAATAATTAACATTACATTAATTAATATTAAAACTAAGTTCCTTAAAAAAAAGTCTAAAAACCTAAAGTTTATTTTAACATTAATTAGTACTAAATTAATATTAAAATAACTTTCATAATACTTAAAATCTTTAAAAAATTAAATATATATGAAAAGAAATTTAAATAACTTAATTTATCAATAAAATTAATAACAAAAGTTAAAATTTAATATAAACTAATATTTAATTAAAAATTTTAAAATAAAATTTAATAATAAATTTAAAAAACATATATTGGGGGGGGGGGGGGGGAATACCCCACACCCCAATGTCGTGGGAGGCAGGGCCCCCAGTGTTTCTGCAGGCAGTCTAAGGTTGTCATAGGCAGTCTAGCTTCCACGGGTAGCCTAGCTGCCGCAGCAGTCTAGCTACCTACGCAACGCTGCTGTCAGGGGTGGGGAGATGGGACCCCCGCCCCCTTCATTTGCCTTTTTTTAAAATTTATATATTTTTTTAAATAAGTTAATTTTTAAATTAAACAAAACATAACAAATTCATTTTTATTTTATTTTTAAAAAAATAAAAATACAGAACACACAACAGTAAGAAAAAAAAAATCCTTTCTCTTTTTTTATATATTTTTTTAAATTTAATTTCTACAACCAAGATTATAAGGCTTAAAGGGAAAAAATGTTCATAATAGAATTCCTTGGCCTTCTAATCAATGAGTTATAATTCTAACTCAGACTAAGCACAAAATCAACTTTGGGGAAAAATTCCTCAAGAACACAAAAAAGACAATTTTCTAAGGATAATTCTTAAATTACAAAATTCATGGATTCTGATAAACTATCCTGTTTACTACCAAACTGAATCCACAACTTTGTTCATAATCCCTCCTAGGATACACAAGATAAGTTTCAAACAAAACTCATCTACCAAAACTAATCTAAATGCAAAAATCCAACTTTTCAAATACATGATTTATAATAAAACATACACATACAAATTCAGATTTAAGATCCTACCTCAAAACTCTGACAAATCTTAAACCACCAATCTAGCAATACACAAGCAAGCTTTCCAGATTGTCCTTCAAACTTCAGAGACTCCTCCTTAGCAAGATTTAGAGCTCAAATCCCTTCACTTCTGTGTTCTTAAGAAGAGCTCAAAAAACTCCTAAAATAGAAAAAAATAGATTACTAACCTAGGGTTTCTAAACTTACCCCTAAGGTTAAAAGTAACTCATATTGACTTTGGAGTCAAAGGATCCGATTTACAAAAATAATTCATCTTTATCCTCCAAAAGGAAACTTAAATTCAATTTTGAACTTTTAAAAGTTTATTTCACATTTTTAATAAAAGTTATGAATTCACTTAAATCAAATAATTCAACAAAGGTATATCAACTAAATTTTATTGATCAAATACCCCCTTGATTAATTATTTAGTAATTGCATGATTTAAATAAATATAACATTAATAACATACAATCTAATTTCTATTCTAACACGAATAACCTTAAACCAAGCATACAACCTGAAAACCTGAAATAACCAAAAAGCAAAACTCAGACCCAAGGAAAGGTTCCTGAATTCAAGTCACTTGACAAATTTTGAAGGGTGAAGACATAGAATCTTGTCCACTAATTAGGACGATAAAATGTTTAAGTTAGGGTTTCAGACCTCTTCATTATCTCCCCCCTCTTACCACTAAGACATTGTAATAGGGCACGCTCACTCCTTCCAATTCAGGGAAGATTATGCCTGATACCTGCAATCCTGTCATCATAAAGATGAACATGTGCATACATATAATATGTAACAAGCAATGGTTGAGAATGGTAGGTCGTGTGGATCTCGCATGCAAGTAACTACGCCCCCGTCTCATACCATAAAATCACATTATACACAAAGTAAAAGGCATACATATAATCCATGTGCATATAAATAGGGTGTCAGTATTGTCAATAATCCATAACCATAAATGTAGTCATAATATGACAAAAACATGATAAAATTGATCATCATAAGTCTAACTGTAATAATATCAAATCACACAAAATCCATAGTTCTTACTAACTGAAATATAGTGAATAGTCATACAATATCAACTGAAATAGAAACTAGAGTAGTCGATGCACACTTGCAAGTGGCCAAAAAGAGTTTAACAAAATAAACTAAAAGCTACTAAAGGTTAGGCACTACAGAGCGCCTTTCGAGAAATGTGGAGCAGAATAAGAGAACTTCGACCGAAAATAGGTAGGATTTTTTGTTTTTTTAAATGTTTTTAAGTTTTCTTTTGTTAAATTAATGTAGTTGTACTATAATTTGATGTTTTTTTGTTTTAATTTTGTTATTTTTAATTTTAGAAAATATTAAATATTGTTTTATATAGATTTAATTTTTTTCAGTTAAGATCATATGTTAGTTACTTAGTTAATTAATTTGGTTGTATTACATATGTTTCAAAATATTAGAAAAATTAATTAATTTACTTTTATTACATATGTATCAAAACATTAGGAAAATGTTACAAAACATAAAACCAACATGAAACTGAAACATAAATCAACATAAACTCTAACATTAACCCTAACATGAAATCTTAACCATATTGAACCCTAAAATGAAACCCTTACCATATTGGACCCTAACATGAACCCTAACAAAACCTTAAGAAAATGTTACAAAAAATTAGGAAAATGTTACAAGACATTAGAAAACATTAGTATTACAAAACATATTAACATAACATTGTACCCTAACATGTGAAACCCTAATATGAAACCAACATCAAACCCTAACTTGAAACCAACATGAAACTAAAACATAAATCAACATAAACCTTAACATGAACCCTAACATGAAACCCTGACCATATTGATCTGTAACATGAACCCTAACATGAAACCAATACATGAAAATGAAACATAAATCAACATAAACCTTAACATGCTAAATTAAATTTTTCTTTTGAACATACATGTATTTGTGTTTACTTTTATCTATTTTATCTATCATGACATGTCATTAGCTAGAGAAACTAACATGAAACTGGAACATTAACCAACATAAACCCTAACACTAAACAAACATTTATATGAACCCTAACCATGTAAAACTAATTTAAAAGTATATCCTTAAACCCAATTGAGAAATAAACCATGATATATGTTCAACCAACATGAACCCTAACCTTAAACTAGAACACATACTAGAAACCAACATAAACCCTAACATGTTCAACCAAAAAATGAACCCTAACATGAAAGCAACATGTGAAACTGAAACATGAGCCAACATAAACCTTAGAACACTAGAAACCAACATGAATGGGCTAACCACAAAAAATTAACCCTAAACCTAATTGAGAAATAAACTAATTTGATCCCTAAACCTAAACATTCAACATTAATCTACATTTAACTAGGCTAGTTGTAAACCTAGACAAAATTAAACCATAACTCAAAACCTCTTTTCGTTAGAAAATATGTGCACATGCATGTATATGATTTTAATTTATTTTTCTTTCAAATACATATATGCATTCAAGTGTTTTCAAGTTTATTTATATTTGTAACACATGTGTTTAAAAATATATAATTAAATTAGAATTGGACCATGTACATGTGCAAAGATCTACATATACTCTTCTTTATATAATTTTGAGCATATAGATCTATTTTTCTATCACATGGCATCAGGTAGAGGGGCATCACTTCTAGATTCTAGAGAGGCTAGTGTGCATGGGGGTGGTAGTTCCCACTCTTCACATAGATCTTTTGACTCTAGAGAGGGCAGGGAGGAGTTATTTTCTAGTACCATAGCTCGATTGACACGAGCTATTGAGGTTCTTAATCATAGGATCCAGTCATCCATCACCCTTTCTAAGAGAGATAGGGTGAAGATTATTAGAGAGGGTCTGGTTCATATGATTGGCATAGTTCAATCATATAACCCTTATGATAGCATATCTATTGATACATTATATACTGCTTTCTCACAACATTACTGGTGCTATGTTGTATAGACAGGTTGACTCAGAGGTCCCCACCTCTGTGGTGAAGACCATGTTTCCTCATTACTAGAACAGAGCTCAAGTGAGAGGTTACATGAATAATCGATGCGAGGATGACCTTGTTGCACCATTTATATATCCTCGATGGTTGGCTTCTCATCATAGGTGGCCCCACAAGGATGAGCTTCCACTATATTTTTGCAAACAATTGTTTTCATAATTCCATTTGCATCATGATGTTGATTACATAGATTTTCCCGGTCATGTTGGTAAGGGGAGGGGGAGATTATCAGACAGATTCAGAGGGCCTAATGCCCCAGTGCCTGCTAATAAGCGAGAAAAGGTGGGTCCAAACCTTTTGATTGTACCAAAAGGTTTGGAAATAAAAGTTGCAAGAAAGAGTGTAACTAATGACAGGATCATGAGAGATGTATTTTTTAGTATCGCGAGTATCACAACACAGGTTTAGGAGATGTCATCTGATCATTTAGGGAGATACATGTTGCATTCCCATTCTGGAATTCCTCCACCTCTACAAGAGGCATCCTGTAGTGATGATCCATATCATATAGTAGACATACCATCTCCTTTAGAGGTTGCAGCTATATCAAATTTGGACCAGTTACATCATATGGGCACATGTTTATCCAATGATCTACTTTGCGCATATCAGGCTTTATAGATTATTGACGGGGTTTGTCTCATGAAAATCCCATTAATTGTCCCCACCATTTAGCAAATCTACTGGATCAGGTTCTCAGGGTGCATAGAGATAAGAGTATATTCCCGCACCACCTATAATTCCTCAGCGGACTAAAGATGACGAGGATGCACCTCACCAGTCTTCCCAGGCCACTTCATCACGTCCATCTCGTCAAATTTTTACCATCTTGCTTATAGATGACCAGATTGATCCCTCAAAGGTGTCCTTACATGACCAAATTGATCTCGTTGATGTGTCCTTACATGATTCAGATTTGAGTGCTATCGGGAGAGCATTACATGTTGCTATGGTATTATTAATTTAAATTTTGATTTATTTAAAAAACTTACACATGTACATGTATAAATAATTTGAGTTAAAATTTTGATTTTAATATATATATATGTTCTCCAGAGTATTCTAGATAGTATGGAGCCATATGGATATTTACAGACTCCTTGTGATCTTGTGCATCATGACAGACAGGTAAATTTATACGTTTTTTCAAACTTAATTTTTCTATGATCATAAGTATTTAATTTATTATACATGTGTGTATGCATGACACATATATTTATTTTATTGCACATAGAGATCAGGAGGAGGTGGACCATCATCAGGTCACGGATCAACATATGGTCCTAGTTGATCACATATGCTATTTTACATATTTTATGTTTCACATATATTCTAGACATTTCATATGTACATGTTATTTAAGACACATCTATTCTAGACATTTCATCTACATGTTATTTCATACATATACATGTACATGTTATATGTTGGTATGTTATTTCATATTTTAGACATTACATATATACATGTTCATTTTCGCCATTTCATATATGTATGTATGTTATACATGTGAATGAGTTATTTCATATTTTAGACATTACATATATACATGTTCATTTTAGTCATTTCATATATGTATGTATGTTATACATGTGAATGAGTTATTTCATGTTTTAGACATTACATATATACATGTTCATTTTAGTCATTTCATATATGTGTGTATGTTATACACGTGAATGAGTTATTTCATATTTTAGACATTAAATATATACAACCTTAACTAATGTAATGGACCATTAAAATACAATTAACAAATCTAAATAATGTAATGACTTAAGGGGAGGTTGTAAGGGGATGTCTTAAGGGGATATCATACATCAAAGCATACACATCAAAACATGCACATAACATATATATTAAAACCATTGAACCATTTTAAAATACATTTAACTAATCTAAATAATTTGTCATGTAAGTAATTTAAGGTAATTTAAAAGGGTATATCTTAAGGGGATGTCTTAAGGGGAGGTCATAAATCAAAGCATACAAATCAAAACATAAATTTATAACAAAATACATAAATCTCTATAATAAACTCATTGAACCATTATAATACAATTAACTAATCTAATCAATTTGTCATGTAAGTAATTTTTTAAAAAAAGATCTATCTTAAAGGGATGTCTTAAGGGTAGGTCATACATCAAAGCATACGTGCATCAAAACATAAATCTATTACAACATACATAAAACCTATATAATAAACTCATTCAGCCATTAAAATACAATTAATTATTCTAATCAATTTGTCATGTAAGTAATTTTTTAAAAAAAGATCTGTCTTAAGGGGATGTCTTAAGGGGAGGTCATACATCAAAGCATACACATCAAAACATAAATCTATAACAACATACATAAAAGCTATATAATAAACTCATTGAACCATTAAAATACAATTAACTAATCTAATCAATTTGTCATGTAAGTAATTTAAAAAAAAAGGATCTATCTTAAAGGAATGTCTTAAGGGGAGGTCATACATCAAAGCATACACATCAAAACATAAATCTATAACAACATACATAAAAGCTATATAATAAACTCACTGAACCATTAAAATACAATTAACTAATCTAGTCAATTTCTCATGTAAGTAATTAAAAAAAAAAGATATATCTTAAGGGGAAGTCTTAAGGGGAGGTCATACATCAAAGCATACACATAGAAACATAAATCTATACAAAATAAAAGAATACACAATTTACCAAGCATGCATAACTATAGAGTTCAAACTATAGAGTTCAATAGGATATATCCAATATCTAATACATTAAATAAGAGTTCAAACTGTAGAGCTCAAATATGAAAGTATGAGAGCTAAAAGAAGAATTTTATCCTAAGCTCCTAATACATATAGTCTGAATCCTCTTTTCCTTTTATTATCTCCAAAAAAATTTCATGTTCTTCAATAGGCAACCTCCACTTTTGATTGCCATGTCCTCTTTTTTGCAATGTCTCAAATTGAAACTGTGTTGCTATAACCAAGTGACTGTAATGTAGAACTTTTTGGCCAAACATATATTCAATAAATTCAACACCATTTTTGTCTATCTTTATTTTTTGATAATATGTTCCTTCAATAAAAATTGACCCATTCGGATATGACTGTCCATCACCATCTATAGTTTCTTATGGAAACTTGTATTTTGCTTTCGTGCATCTTAGTTGATAATAATCTACACTTTTTGCATTGTTAGGATCTACAACCACAGCAAAAATATCACCTATACAAATCCAGATTCTATTAAATTCAAATCAAAAGTACAATAAATTAAATTTAAATAAAAGAACATGTATGTGCACGCACCTGTAACAACTAAATCAGAAACATGCTTATAATTAGTTGAATATATAGGATCATGAATTTTTATGTTAATGTCATTATCTTCATAAGGAGACATTCTGATTAACTCCTTCATATCCCATCGTGAAACATATCCATTTGCAATATTCTCACATTGACTCATTGGATTTTCCTCAACGCAGTCAGCACAGAAACATGATTTTTCTCTTACTTGAATTAATAGAGGTTTGTGTTTTCTGATACTCATCAATTTATGTAAAATTTTAATACCAACAATCCTTTGACAATTGTAAGGATTAGATCGGTCTATATCTTTTACAAATATGAAATGAAATTTGCACATTTTTAGATCAACAATTATGATAACATAGATGAACACGAAATTAAATTTTAATTTAGAATTTTCCTACAAAATATAAATTACCTTTCACTTCCCAAAAATAATATTTTTTTGTATTTGGTGTCCCGAATAGAAAAATGATTTTGACACCATTCAACAATTTTCTTTGAATTCTCTATCATGTTACCTGTAAATTTCTGAACTATCAGTTTAAAGCAAATGGATCTAAGTTGAAATTATACTATTTGAAATATCTAGATATATATATTTAACTACTGTTCACACTAGTTGTACCTGCAAGTTCATGTTGGCAAAGTGCACACTTCACACATGCTCCTGCTACATCATGCTCTCCTTTTTCATGTCCACTTTCAAATAAGTTCCATAGAAACTTAACATTGTGTCTAGCATGTTACATAGCTATCCAATTAACGGCTTTTGTAGATTTAAATTATCCTGCAAGATTAAGTTGTTGCATGCACGATTATGATCATTTAATATTTTAACAAGTAATCAATGAGAATGAAAATGAATTGAAGTGCATACACTTACCCGCACAACCATCAGACCAAATCCAATATTGTGAAGCCTTTTATCCTATGATTCTCAATATCTTCAAAATACATTGCAAAACAATGAGCCGCATAGCTCCTATCATGAACCTTATCATCACTGATATAGAAATGAACCTCCTTGATGATAATCCATTCACTTGGATTGGTACTTTCTACCTCATCCAAATCAAATTGTGCATGTCTATAGGGAACTTGCACAAATATTGCAGCTTGCTCAAAATGATAATATTGAGCTTGGAGCTCTGATTGAGGGGAGAATGTATAGTTCTCAGAGAAATCTACAACTGAAAGAATACAACCAGGTGGAAAACAATTTTTGGAATCCTAAAACTATTTAGCTTTCCATTGTGCACCATACCAATGTTGGGTATGTAGATAAATTATAGTACAAAACCTAGTCATAAACTCAAGGTAGGGCGGCAATTCACTCTCCTTCAATACAATTTTTTTGGATTCATCTCTGGTCTTAGTTCAGTATGTCTCATATTCAAATCTCTTCCACAAAACTGGCATTAAAACATTAATATTCTCAATTTGCAATGGAAATTTATGTAAATCTCCACAATCACTGCATGCACTCTTTATACATTGTACTTTGAACTCATCTGAATCTTTTGATTTCTAACATAAAATAGACTTAACAAATTGTGTCGTACTTTCAGGGATGACCAATAATCAATTAAGTAATACCATAACCTTTGTATATGATTTCAAATATAGATGAAACTCATCATAATTTTAGAAATGACAAGTTTCACGTACCTTATTTATGCGTACAAAGCAAGGGCGCAACCTCTCAAACATTCTTTGACATATTTTCACATCTGAAAATTCTTGCTTGAATGCTTCAAAAAATTCAATTTGTGTTGTATCTATAAAATGTTTTGTATGTGCAATTTTAATACCGGTCTCTTCATCTTTCATCTACATAGTATCCCTTCTATTAGAAGAAACATGGGAGTGAGTGGTCCAATATTCAATGACCTATCTTTTTACATCTTTTGAAATTTTGTCTTTTCGAGGAATTCTAAAAATATTAAACCAATTATTTTGAATATTTTCGTATAATATATTTCTCTTCCTGATATATCTTTGAACAGTTCTTCTAGATACATTCAATAATTCAGAAATTGCATGTACTTTTTTTCTCTATGTCAACCTCCTACTAGATAAAGTAGTCATCAATGCTCTACATGCAGCACTTAAATCGGCTCCTCGACTTGAGTTGTTAATGGTGTGCAATGCATCTTGCAAATTTTCAACTATTGTTCGATTTACATTGTCTTCTGAGTTTTTCTTGTTATCAACACTTAACAACTCTAAAATAGGAGTGATTTTTTTTTTCCCGAATAACCTAAGAAATAATTGTGTTTTTCCAAACAGATTTTTATTTTGAAAATATTCATCCCAAAAAATTTTGTATTTTTTTTATTGTACTTTAAGATACCAATTCGTCAGATAAAATTTGACTGAAAAGTGAATCCTCCTTCATCTCCATCAAATTGCCCATGTCAAAAGATATATTTCCACAAATTTTTTCCCCTACTTGAATTGCATCTTCTTGAACTTCAATAGGTTCATATTTATTATGTTTTATATGACCTTTCATTTTGTCATCTCTTATTCGATCATATTTTCTTATTTTGTTCATTTTATTCCCCATTGCACAAATTGTTCAAGTTGAGAGCTTAAATTCACCTACATACACAAAACTATATACTCTTGATAAAAAAATAAAAAATAATATTGATAAGTTCATAATTTAATATTGAACAATGCTTTAATTAAAAACACGAAAAAATCTCAAAAAACTAAAATAATAAATAAACTTGCAAAAAATACAAACCTCCTTGATAATCTTAATTCATAGTTTTCCTTTAGTGCCAAAAAATACGTCTTTAAAACTATTAAAAAATGATTTTATTAAAAAAACATTTTTTAAGTCACAATAATTGTCAATTATATTTTGTTTAATAAAAAAATGCATTATATATGAACTTTGAGGGTCATGGTCATCCACGCGACTATGTTTGGTCGTCCTTAGTTTCGACTGAAATAATTTTGGCCAAACCAGTTTCAGTGGGAACTGTTTCGGCCGAAACTACTTATGTGGCATCCCATGTGGCTGCCAAATAAGCAAAAAATGGGAAAATTGAAAACACATCACTTTAGGGGCTTAATTGTCTACCAAAACTCAATTTGTTTTAAAATCTAAAAATACCCTTTTGTAGAACTCGGAGTCTAGATTATGGTCATATAATTTTTATAGTCTTTTGATTACATATAATATATTATAAGTTGAAAAAACTCCAAGTAGGTATTTTAACATTTAAGAACACGCTCATTCAAAAAAAGAAAAAAATAGCAAATCATGTCAGAAAAATTTAAAACTTATATTTAACACTAGAGGAGAGATTTTTCTTCAAGAATATATAATTTGTTTTGCATTTGGTGTAGATTTGCTAAGGTATATTAGGCGGGAGACAAAAACAGTTAATTTCAGGTAACTCCGACTTTGAATAGTTGTAATAGACAAAATATATACCGAAAACCAATAATTTTTTTTTTGCACTAGTTATACATGTCATCTAAAACATATTCTGAAATTAGAGAAAAACAAGATTATTTTCATTTATTTTTTGGTGGGAACTAGACCCTAGATTTTCAGCATTTTTAAGCAATTAAAAAATAGACTTCAAAAATTAAAAAACTATGTCAATTCTTAAACAAAAATTAAAAATTAAAAATTAAAGGCATAAACTAAATCCAATTTTACACATTTCATTAATTTACATCATTTTCAAATTCTAAACACAAAAGCCACTTTTATTTCGTTAAAGTTTAACAATTTTGCATGTTGTGGTCATTTTCCTTTATAAAAGTGTGACACAGGTTTGTACTTTTACCCTATGTAGAAATTTCAAACACCTATGGATAGGATAGATGATAGATTTCATTGAAGTAAGCTAAGGAAGGCCAAGTTGAACTTGAAATTGATTGAAAGTTGGGATGACAAAAAAGGTAGCATCTAAGGTTTTCTTACCAAATTCAACAAGGCAATGGAACCATGGATAGGAGAAATGAAACCACTGAAATTATTAATCATAATATTTGATTCATCATAGGATTAAAAATGGAGGTGTCTTGTAAAATAATATTCTTCAGTGATAAAATTCACCATAGAAATAGGATCTATAAGGACTCCACGAGAGGGAAGACCATTAATATTTTCGGAAATGTAAAGATGACAATCAGCAAGGATATCTTTAAGAAACCCGCCAGGAAAAAAGTGTAAAATCCTAGTGAATCCAACATTATATTGGGGGGAATTTTTCATATTGATGGTGAATTTTATTGTCAAATTAGGAAAACAAATTTGTCCAGGGCCCTCATGACCCATTACCCTATGATCTAGTTTTTTGAATTGAAGGGTTTCAGGAAACTCCAGTCTCCGATGGCTTTCCTTTTTTTGGATACTATCATACAAGTTCCCTAGCGGGCTAGTGGCTACAGATTTTTTGGTTTTTTTTAATACTTTTGTAAGTCGTAACCCCCTCATTTTGGCTGTAAAATTTTGGAGGGAGTTTGACTAGTGTAAATTTGCAAACAAATAAATGAAAATTTTGTAACTTTATTTCAGTTTTCCTTTTATGAATGTAAAAAATGATTTCAGTTTCATTGGTTTGCAAATTTTCACATAGAATATTTAGTTTGTGAATCTATGATGAAATGGCCAAAATTGTGTGTAATAATTTATGGGTAAAATTGAAATTACAATGTAGTACCGAGTCACTTTAATTTTGCAAACTGCTATCGATTCGAGGGTATAATTTTTCCAAATAAATTAAGCCTAACCCTACTTCTAATGTTAACCCTAACCTTAATAAACTTGTCACAAATATAAAGATTTTTAATAAGCATTTCTTATAGTATTTGGAAGATATGTGTAATATAGTTTTTAGTTATTTTAAAATTAAAATTTTATATTTTAATTAAATTTAAGAATTGGGCAAAATGAAATCTCATATATTCTTAATATTATATTAATATGTCTTATAAGGACTTTGAATTTATGTTCTTGATGTTGAGTGTGGAATACTGATTATAATAGAAATTATTAAATCTTGAATCATTGAACGTGAACAGTGATTTAAAATTATAGCTAAACATTTCTCAAAATATAATTAACTGTTAAACATTTATACAGTTTACACGGTTAAACATGGTTAAACATTAATATTGTTTAATTTATAAATAACATGGTTCTTAACTTATTTTATATATATGATAAATTATAATGTGACCCATGACAAGTGAAAGTGACAACAGATATCATCGTCTGCTGGATGAGCATAGATCAACAGTTTAAGGTGCATTCCGAGCTGAATGTGGGAGCGATAAACATTTTCTACAACCTTCCTCCAGAAATAGACATGTGTCATTGAACGTCCACCTAGAAGATTTAATTAAGTATAGTTAAATTGTAAATTTCTGATTTTACACTTAATTACTTAGCTTAATAAGCTTTATTTTGGGTAGAAGTTGTAAAGCATGAAAATTATTTAAAACATTCCAGAAAAGTGACATGTGTGACGTGTCATACTGTTATTCCTTAGAAAGAAAGGCTATAGCCCATTGGACGATGATGTATCAGGTGACTAGGCATCTAAACTAGATAAAAATACTATTGATAATGATACCCGCAACAATTGATAATGGCTACCGACATCTTTTGGATGAGCACAAATCAACGACCTAAGGTGTATTTCGGGCTAAATGTGGAAATGATAACCATTTTTCTAAAACTTCCACCAAAAATGAGACACATTTTATTAAATGATGTGACTTTTCCTACCATTAATGATAAATATTAATTAAGTATACTGTATAGTTAAATTATTAATTTGATTGTACAGTTAATTAAAAATAATAAACTCTATTTCAGGTAGAAGTTGTAAAGGATTAAAAAGTCTTCAAAAATGTTCCAAAAAGGTGACACATGTGATGTGTGATGTTTGAGACTGACAATATTCAGAAAGAAGCAATAAAATTAATGTTGTAAGGCTGTGAATAGTAATTAATAATAATTTATAAAATGCTATCACTATTCTAAAAAAAATTCCCTTCATGTTTTAAAATTTTTGAGGGTTGTTAAACTAAGTGACTCATATTGGTATTTCAATTCTTGGACAAACTAGTTAATCAAGGGAGATACAGAAATGGCTTCTAGATTGAGGAATGCAACAGAGTCTGTTTGTGCCAGTCTAGTCAAATATAAATTTTGGGTAAAATCCATAACAACTACATCTCGTGGTTTTAATTTTTGAATCTCCTGGTTTTTCATTTACATTGTAGAACCAAAATTAGGATTTCACCATTCAACTTGAGGGTTAGAATTTTCAGGCTTCCTCTTGTAGTTACTAGTTATCTAGAATTATTTTAAATGATTACCAGTACCAGCAATAGCAATCATGATCTCTTCCATGACCTCATTCCTAAAACCAATCATCTCATTTCTAATCTCAACTCGAAGATCTTCCTTCATCTACTCCATCAACCTAGGGTTCATTCTTGGCGGCATCCTTTGAGATCTAGGGTGTAACTACCTCCAATCAACGATCAGATTCACCAAAGATGATACCCTTGTTAGGATTAAGTAATACTTAGAGGGGGGTGAATTAGTATTACAAATAAATCAGGTTGCTTTACTGTACTAACAAAATGACTATCATCTTCTCCATCCTTAGGTGAATCAATGTTTATTATTGTAGACTTAGATGACTCTCCCCTTAAGATCTCAGGTTCTATTTCCATTAGGATCTTGTCAATGGCCTTGTGTGTATCCTCAATAACCTCATCATACTTTATTCCCATTATCTTTATCAATCTTACTTTAGTTCTTAACAGTGGTTTCAATGCTACCAAAATTCTTTCATGTTCATCATAACATATGACTGGAAACATGTCCTCAATTGCTTTCACTCTAATTTTTTCATCCTCAGTTAGTGCTAACATTTTCCTAATCTCCAATTTCTCAAATATTTCCCTTGGGATACTACCTTCTATTTTCCATCCTCTTTAATCATGTCTTTCATTTCCTTGTAGATATCAAGTCTCCTAGAGACCCATACTTGCACTGGATATATGCTCTAATATCCTCGACATGTATAACTTTGTAGGGCATTTGAGAAAATGCATCTTCAGGGTCATCCTCAGTTGATTTGCAAGGATGCTTCTTGAATTTGTATCTAGGCCTCTCATTTACATAAAAAATCATAGGAGCATCCATATTCAAATGATCCTAAGTAATCTAAATAACTTTTGTTCTCTGAATCTGTGAAATTTTGCTTCAATCAATTGTAAATTCCCTAGCTTCTTTAATCCTTCTTGCTCAAATTACTACTCTTCTTCAACTCTACTCTTCGAATAGCGATTAGATAAGTTCTTTTGATTACCCTTATACTTCATAATGAAAAGAATGACACGGTTCCCAATAAACTCATCTCTGCAATGATTCAGTCGATCATCAATCTAGCAATCACAATATATAGTGTGTATAGCCATGTGATCTTAGATAGGCATTTCATACCAATCATACATACTCTACATAAGCTCGCAAAATATTATTCCACATAAATAGGGGCTGCTTATTTTCTATGTATTTCTCCAAAGTTCCGCCTAAGGCCATGCTTGGCCATCTAGGCTGATGTAAAAACATCAAGTGAAGGTTCAGTAGCAGCTATTGAATCTTCCTGAACCTTAGGCTCAATCGACTCCTTCGCTTTCCAAACTTTACCACTTTCTTTCAAAAATTGATTATCAAACACTTCAATATATTCTACCTTAATTTTTCCAAAATCACCAACATTTTTCTTTATAGCAATAGGTGGTGGTATTTAGTTACTTGTAGATCCATTATACCTACAAAAATTTACTATATGTCATTGATTATTACATTTGTAGCATGTGGGAGATGATCTTTTCTAATTAATCTGCAACTTGCAATACTTGCGATGTGCCCAAAGTTATTGCACTTGTAACATGTGATATTAGCTATCATTTCTTCTCTAATGTAATCTTTCTTAGTGTAGGATTGATCATGATTCCTGCATTTTGTCTTCTTGTGTCCATATTCATAGAAATTGAAACAATAACTAGAAAAGGGTTTGTAAGAAATTTTACCTCTGTAATCTCTCTTCATGTGACCAAATTTGTTACATACAAATAATCTACCTCTAAAATTTTTGATCTTATTTCTAGGCTCTTCTTGTATAGGTCTTTCTTCATCTATCTTTTCTTTTGATTTTTCTTCTTGATATTTAGAATATTTGGCTTCATTGAAGCCAATTCTTGTCATTTCCCCTTTAGGTTTCTATCTCTCTCTCTCTATTCATCAATCTTGTCACTTCTCCGATGAAGTTTTTCAATGTGATTCTTAGCCCCAAAAAGTTCTCCTTTTATGATTTGATTATATTTTTTCTAATTCATGATACTTGGTTCTCTAGTCATCAAGTTCAATCTGTATTTTTCTCATATGAACATTTGCATTCTTTAGAATTTATTCAAATTTGGTTCTTTCATCTTTTTCTTTCTGAATTTCTTTAGCCATCTGAATAGAAGTTGTTTCTTGTTCCTACTTCAATGCATCTTTTTCTTATTTAAGTTGTCTGACCTGATTTGTTGAATCATTAACTGAATCTTCTTTTATCTTTTCCATAAGATATTTTCTTTGATTTTTTGAAATTTCAAGTTGTTCCTTGAGTTTCTTCTCTCAATTTGAATTTCAAAACACCATTTTCAGCTTTAGCCTTATAAAATTCTTCTAGTTTTACTTAAAAATAAACTTAGAAATTTCCATCTTAACCAAATAATTACTCAAATGAAAACAACATAAATACAAAACATACAATTCATAACACCATAATTTTGTTCATGAGGAAACCCTAGCCAAAGGAAAACCCTGGTGGGGATGAATATGCACTAAAATTATTATGTTCATGTTAGGATACCTATCCCTATTAGGAGATGAATATTACATTAGTACATTTCCTTGTTAAAGTAATACAAAACCTTGTTAGGGGTAGACATTGAGCACAGTACTCTTACAATAAAAAATCTATCTTTGTTACAATGCTTTATCAAAATGAACTTATACAAGCATCTTCTATGATTAAGTAGTTCAATTTTTATCTCGCATCACCTTTTGTCTGATTCTAACATCACAATGCATCCATTCATCTGATCATACCATATCCATACTTCACTTGTCAAAACCTTTCCATATATATACTTTATCTCATGCATAGTCTACTCCCAAATACATCACAAAATGTGATCAAATCTTATCCAAAAATAAAATACAAAGTCAAAGATCATATATTACCAAAATTAGGGTAAGACCTAATACAAATCTAACTTAGCATGATTGGATTCCATGTTACACTCCTTTAATCATCGCGAGTGTTCAACTGCTTTGTTACATTGCTACATTGTCTTCGCATGACTTCAATCATCTGTATATTTCATCTTTGAACTCATAAACAAAAGAAACCTTAACCAAAGCTCTACCATATCCAAAAATACCTTCCTCTAAGATCTCATGACATATTTCATCATATATAGTGCTCACTGCCCAAAATTTTAAACCTGTACTTAGTAAACTGCTTCCTGGACTTAGTCATTTTTACAAAACCTTAACACCAAAATTGTATTTCACTCCAATAAAATATACATAATTGTAGTGTTTCCATAAATCAAAACCATTATACACTCCTGAATGAGTCACTTTCCAACAACCCTAACTTTTGGAAAACCCTAGTTATCAAGAACAACTCAACAAGTAGAAACAAATCCTCCTACCGGTCACCTTGTGCAACTCCTTCGCTGATGCAAGTTAGATACAACCTCTACCACCTTACAAAAATGCCATAAGAAAAACACTAGTATATAATTCAGATAGGTAGCCACTACAACAAGATCAAACCATCTCTAATACCATCTAATGTAGTTAAGGAAAGAGAATCCCTGAAGGAGATGTCAAATCCTTGGAGTAGTTATCAACACAGTGAAAATAAACAAGATACAAACAACAACAACAACAACAACAAAAACATGATTTGCATCTAAATAAAAAAATTTATTAATCAAAATTTCTTCATACATGTCCGGTTGTAAGGCCTTTCCAGTTTAGGCTAAGTAAAAAGAAAACCTAAATAATAAAAACCCAACTCATACCTATAAAGATCTTCCTAAGTCGCAGATAAATCCTCTATCAGCTTCTCTTCTATTCATCCCTTCCCAAGACTTCTTCCTTCTCTTCATATTTCCTAAATAATCACAAGCCCTAAATTTATACACAAACACAAATAGGTCAGTCTCAACCAACTTTACATGTCCCAAGAAACGTGTTAGACCCAGTTGGCCTTAACCCAAATTAAATACAACATTTATTTCATTTCTCAAGGACCTAACCAACAAATCAATTCAACCATAGATAGATTGACATAGTAAATCATGCAATTCAGCTCCAAAAATCATAACAACGGCCACAACCACAATCAATCAGCTGGTTAACTCCAAGAACCAATGTCCTGAAGAACAAAAATAGATCGATAGAGAAACACCAATATCTCACAAAATACTCCACCAAAAGAAGATTTATCATAGACATAGCATCTATGAAAAAAAAGGGACAAACCCTTTAGACCACTCTTGTCTAACATCTCTACAGATCAACTGCTCACCAAATCTCAGAAAACTACCTAGAACCAAAAACTCCTTTGTACATCCAGTCACAAAATTCAACATAACTCAAGAACGGTAACTCCAAATGATTTGATATCATAGGAAAATATTCCTAATTACTCCATGAACAACATATCATGACCACACCTTCTAAAGATCCATAGAACTTCACAAAGCCAATAATCACCCAATCGGTGACCTAGAAAAGAAACAAACATAAAAACTGGTAACAAGAGTCCACCAGAACAATGATTTTTTTTATGATGCATGATTACCAAGGACCCAATATGCCCCTGCATTAGGTTTCTAGATCGAAAGGGTTTGAGGCTTTAACATTTTTAGTTGGAGAGTTAGAGATTGAACTGCTAATAGCTTATGGCTAGGTCGCGAGCTATTATAATGAACAATCATTTGGGTCAAGGATCAGTGACCAGGCATCATGTGTCTATTTGGTTTTGCGGTGACTTTTGAAAAATAAATAAAAAAATGGTCTGGGTAGAGTTGAAAGTGACATAGATATCCACAGTTTTAAAGAAAAGCTTGATGTAATTTTTTGAGCTGTGATAGATTTTATAAAGATTATTGTAGAGGTTGGCGGGAAATCACAGATGCCAAGTGGATTGAATCGGTTTGTCAATTTGAGGAATTAATGATTTTCAATTGGTTGGGGAAAGATAAGTTGACAGGTGGGAAATGTTCCTAAAAGGAAAGAAGGCCCGAAATAAAATGATTTTCTGACATTTTGTCTTTTTCATTGTGATTGTGATAACCTGGTAGTTGTGATGAGTCAGAAGGAGATCATTTTTATTTATAATTATCTTGAGTTTTCTATCAAAATTTATGGATAACTTATAATTTTGCAAAGATTAAGTGATCTAAATATCTGAAGAGGATTTAGACTCGTATTCCTATTTCTAGTCTCTGCTAAGGGTTGTTTCTGATGCCACATCATCTTGGAGATTGAATTTATCTTTTTCTTGATATTTTTATTTTTTTCCTCAAGTGATCCAAATATTGTTGAAATCCTTAGTCTATATAAGGAATTCTAAGATCACTTCAGAGTGGTTCCCAATGTTATATGTTATGTCATTCTAGTTAAATATAGTACAATACATTTTGAAGTTATGCATTCTCTGAGAAGCATGTATGGTGTTTGATGGTAAATTAGCAAATAAAGGTTGATGATATGTCTTTCTATTGAATTGAACTCTTTATGAATTGAATACAAACTAAGGATTTGTCTCAATTTGTCTCTCTGAGTTATCAGAAATGAGTTAGTTATCTAAAGCTATCTTTCAAGAAAAGAATTAAATTGCTGAGATAAATAACTGTAAGAGATTATCATTTGTTAAAAATTTGATAATAATTGTCCATTAAAATAAGAAGCTATATATAAGGCATATTTTTTCATATTCTATGTTGAGTGGTTGATATATTTTGCTATCAAATATTTTATGCTTTTATGTGACTCTATAACCCAAAATAGATTAGGCACTGGTCATAGATGACACATGAAAAGTATGGTGAAACAAATTAAAAATATAAAACTATCATGTATTTTGTTTGTCAGATAAATTATTGAGGTTTATCTTAAGTATCCATGTTATCATCTACTGAGGAAATTTTATGACGATTATTTGAGAAATTAGATGAGTTAAAGGTATACCCGCCTAATTAATATGGGGCTTGAAGTGTAGAAGGTCCAGTAACCTTGTTATTGTTGGGAATTTCTTGTCTTTGTTTTTGGATCAACTAACGATTCATTTCATTATGTTCCTTGATAGTCATGATGAATATTAGTGATGTTTTAGAATCAAGGGTAGCAAGAAAAAACACCAACACAGCTCGGAAGTCAAATACAATTGGTTGATTGGTTCTTCATAGAATAATACATTGTGTTAAGATTTTACAGTTAATTAGTAGAACCCTACAAACTTCCAATACAAGTGATAGAGAGCGTATTTGCATTGGAATATGTGAAGGATTTTCATTTGAGAGAAAAGAATTCAAAGTGGTACATGATTGTTTGACAATTTTTAGCTTTGATGTTATCAGTTACTGGAAGAATGATCCAATCGGAGTTATTGAAACAAGGCTTAAGACAAATAAGAACTTTGCAAGAAAATTTCAACATCAAAGTAAAACATTGCTAGAAAAGTTTAAAAAATGGACTCTTGGGATGAGGTAAAAAAAGAGATGGAGAGATATGTCACTAACAATAAGATTTCAATATAATAACTTTCATAAACAATTATGGCATTGCACACATAAAGAACAACAAAGCAGGCCAAGACATCTTGAAATTTCTACCAAAAAGTTGCTAATCCATCTAAAAAAGATATTCCATAAAATATAATGGAATAATGTAAAGAGAAAGTTGGACTCAAAGAAAAATTACTGATTTTTGGATTATGAGGAATAATCTCGGTGAATCAAATACCTTTTTAGATATTTATGATATCGAAGAGCGTGAAGAGTTTAGAAACTTATAGAATATGGAGCATCTCCCTGAAGCATATGACAAAAGTGATATTGAAGATATGAGTATGAGATTTAGGTTATTCTAGATCCCACAACCACTAGAACAACTTCTATAGTTTCTACAAATTTGAGTGGATTTAATGACTCCATTAGAGAGAAATATAGTAAAGGGGAAACCATTATAGAAAAAATGGGTTTTCAAGGTTTTGGTGGTCTGTGTCACAAAGGAGAAGGCCCTTGATATCCAATTAGGATACCATTACCACCAAGGCATGGTCACAAACCACTCCTTGGAGTTGAATCATCAAATTCATCACAGAAAGGTACTACTCTGTCTCATGCCCTTTCATCTTCATTTTTTAGAGCTACGCCTTCAAATTCATCTTGTGCAGACACTCATACTCAATCACAACCACTACCAGAACATGGTATTCCTATTGGTGGTGAATCAAGTGGCATTTCCACTGGTGAGGAATCTAGGGGATAGTATTCCTATTAGTGTTCAATGAAGTTCCACTGGCACAGGTGGGGATGACATGAGTACTAATACTAGTTGTCCTGAATAAGTGCAGTGACAAGATATCTCTCACAAAAGGTCATTAGTAGTAGATACTACGCAGAATCCCAATGATTAAGGCATTCTAAAGAAGAAAAAGGTTGTGAAAACAATGGAAATGGTGAGTAGAAATTCAACTATATCAATTTCCACTCCAAATATTTTATTTTCATCTTCAATACAAACCCCTCAGAAGAGTCCAAAGGAAAAAAAACTCAACATTCTAGTGATAGTGGAATAGGATTAGGAATGGGTGTTGCTAATCCCAAAAATGCATTAGTTAGAATCATAGCCATAGGTAGAGGTGTTTACATCACTGCAAGTGCTATTTCACCTTTCAAACATTCAATTGCCTCAACAACCCAAAATTTTCATTACAATGATTTCATAAATAAATTTGCACAAATAAGAAATATGAATTAAGAAAATAAGAAGATATTGAAGAGGGATGAACTTGTTGCAGCTTGTGAGGAAGAACCTGCATCAAACATGGTATTTCCCACATATGACCCAAACAAAGAAATGATGGAGCTCATGGTTGTTATGCCCCCAACTAAAGATAAAAATCCACCACATATTCAGATATACCCCTCTAAATATCATGTTAGCACCCTCCAAATGGATTTTTACAAAGTTAAAAATATGGAGAAAATCAATGTGTCAAAAAAGACCAACCAAGTGATCTATAATTCACTGCTCAAGGTGGAGAGAGAGAAAATTAAGTTGGAGAAAAAAATAGAAAATTTACAGGAAGATGTGGAAAATGAAAAAGCAATGAGGAAAGAAGAAGATAACAAGTGCAATGAATTACAGAAAAGGATAAAAATTTCTACCTCTATGTAAGCAATTGCAGTGCAAGAATGGATGAAGGCAAAACTAAAGGAAGTGAGGGAAAATTTGGAGTCTGTTGTTGTGGAAAAAAAAAATTATAGAACCAATTCGAGCATGAGAGAGAAAAATAAAAAATAGTTGGAAGAGAAAGCAAAGGAAATAAGAAAACATAGTGACCACCAATTGTCAGAATTGAGAGATGAGATACAGAAGGCAAATACTATAATTCCAACTTCCCAAGACAATTTGAATGACACATTTAAAAGAATAGTGAAGGATATAAAATAGGAAATTTGGGGGAAAATAATGCAGAGGAGTGACAAGCTGTATGAATGGTTTGAATTGAATGATAGTCTGAGAGAAAATTTTGGGAAGCTCAAACAGCACATTGAGAAGAACATAAAACTTTATTCATAAGAGAATATTGCAAATAAGATTTTTCAAAGAGGTCTAAAGTACTAGTGACAACTGACAACCAATTGGAATCCAAGGTAATTAATAACCACATTTGTGACTCAGTAAAAGCATCATCTATCATTCAAAAATGTCAAAAACTAAAGGAAGGAAGTGAAATTCTTGAGAAAGCTGAGAAAAATATTGCAAAGCTAAATGAAAAGACAATCAAATTGTTAAATCTTGGTTCACCGAATTCTTTTGACACATCATTAAAATTTATTGGAAGAGAAGCTTTCAAAAAAAATGGAGGAAAAATTGAAGGTTTAATTAGACAAGAACCCTAAGGATACAACTCGTCCTAGCTTTCTGAAATACATCAAACCATTGACAACTTAGAATGTAGTATTGGATGAAATAGTGGTTTCAAGTCCATCTTCCAAATATGAATTGTTGACAAAGTTACAAGTGACTCAACATACTTTAAAACAAATTGAACTTCTATCAGACGTAGAGTGGAGCACCCTACAAAAAGTGGAACAAACATGATAACATCTCATCACTCATAGTATATAAAATTATTTTCAAGGTTTTGTGTTATAATCCTATTCTCTATATTTAATTTGTCATCGCTTGAATTAAGTTCTAAGTTTGAACTCTAGTTTTTGAACAAGAGAAATGTAGCAGTTGATAATTTTCTTATCTGGCCTATGATGGTCATAGATACATTCAGGATTGTACAATTGTAATGAGGTTGTGATACTAATTTTGATGTTGAATCTTCAAATGTTGCAAATCAACCTAAAGTTGTTGTTTCTCCCTTGTTTTTATAAAAGGGAATTCAGGGTCATTTGCAAAGGGTTCTGAAATTTTGTATTAACTTTTGCATAGACAATCACACAAAGTTGTCACTTGTGTATTGAATGAATTGTATTATATGACTATATTTTAAAATAATTAATGAAAATCTCAACATATCTAAATAAACATCACTCTATCAATAAACACATTACGCCCTTTTATTCTTCTATTTTCTATATGAAAATAGAAAGTTGAAAAGTGAAATTGCAAATCAATATTAAATTTTAATTGCAAAAAGTTGACAGACACATAAAATATCATCAATTTATCAAACCTAATATATGTTTTTTGTCATATGAATGATGAGATACACTAATAAGATTAATAAATACCTAGGAACTGCTAGTGCCAAATCTCTTAAATTTTCCATTCCTCCTCAACAAGTTCAGAGCTTCCTTGATTTGTGTTTGTATTTTCTTCACTCTAAGTCTACATACCTTCGCTGAACTACATCTCAATGCTACCAGTACATGATTCAATTGTCCCACTAACACTTTGGTTTGAAGTGTTTCCAAAACCTCTTCTTCCACATTTGGACGTCCATATTTTCAGTGCCTTATCATAAGAAAAAGTGTGCACATCATACCTATATGTATAGAGCCTCAAGTAATTTTCCAAATTCTTCTCTAGTTTTTTTCTTAGCTTTGATTTTAGGAACCTCAAAGCACTAAAAAATCTCTCATCCTCCACTAAACCCAATATCATGGTAAGACATAAATCAGCAAGCTTGAAATATTCTGATATTGAATCATGCAACATTTTTCTCTGATCTAGATTTCTCCAAAGCCTTGCTACTGATCTCTCTTCATGAGGGTTCTCACGTATGTCATATTGTTCCCTCATAAAGTATGCAAAATGGTCTGATTTCTATCTAAGAAGAGTTTCATATAAAATTAAATTTATAGTTACTCCTTTGAATTCTTTTTATTTGCAAAATTGCTTTACCAGAGTCAGTAGATTAGTTCAAAAATTAGTTGAATTGCTTACAGACCAATATTGAGGAAACACAAGAGACATGGATTCAAGTATTTTCTCAGGAGGGAACCCAATTCTAATCTGTGAGGAAAGATCATAGGCAGTTTTCTTCACAAAAGCAGTTACAAACTCAACAATATTACTAAACTCTTCCCTTGTAACTCTTACTAGTCACTTCTCGGGGCACTTTCTTGGTTCCTCAAGCTTGACCATGGAAAATTAGTTCATTGGTATCTTGGCTCTATGTACAATGGCACATAACTTCCCGTTTGCACCAATCTATAAAAATTTATCAGGATTATTCAAATCTGTGAGTGTCCTCCACTTAGCAAATATTTCATCAGATAATGTTGGTTGAATTCAATAGAGATTATCGAGTGTGATGCATGTCATCTTATGCAGCTTAGCATATTCTACAATATAAATATCTATTTGTTGGGCTTTTTTATAATATTCCTCATTTCCTCTAGCATGGGGAGAAGAGATGCTAAAGTTAAGAGTGTCTCTATATTACTTAACCTCCAAAGCAAGTCAAGAAATTTTAGTTGGTCTGATTTGTCACAGTTTTTGTGAAATAGTCCAATCAAGGATGGATATTCTAAAAAAAATCAATACACTGGTCCATCCAAAGAGATCCATTTGGTATCATTATCCTTAAGAATATTTTTCCCATCAGTTATTCCATCAGCAAATTATTGAAATTTCATTAATCATTAGAGACTTCAACAAAAGTGTGAGTAGATCTCTCTGATTAAATGTTCAATCTTTTTTGTGGCATGCTTTCTCACAAATCCAAAAGCTACATTCATTTTGTGGGCCATGCAGTGAATGTCATTAATGTAGGGTGCACAAATTTTTTTTATCTTTGCATAAATATCAGTCTTGTGACCTTGCATTATTGAAGCTCCATCCACTCCAACACACACCAACTTGTGGGCAATCACCATGTCATACATACCTCTATATTCAATTAAAGAACTCTTTACTAGTTGAAATAAATTATCCACTGTCACACTAACATTCATTTTAGAAACAGATAGTAGATGAGGTTTGCGGGCATGATTATGTACAGAATAAACATGCATGCATACCCATGAAGTATCATCTACTTCCGTAACTTCATCTAAAGACAATGAAATGAATTTTGTCTCTCTTATTTTTCTCTTTACATATGCTTTTTCAACCTCAGCAAAACAACTGACCCATTCACATCCATTGTTTACTGACTAGTGAATGTTAGGATAGTTAGAAACTTTCAAAAATTATAATAAACCTCTAATTGGGTGGTATCTATCATAGCACGCCCTCTACTCAAAATATAAAAAATAACACTTAACTAAAGATATTTTCCCAGTTGTTCTATTTCTATTTCTTTTCCAAGAAAAGCTTCAATAGATCATTTAACTTCAACAGGCTTCATCTGTAATTTATTCTAAAAATTGTATCCTTCAGGATTCCTAACATGCTTACATTCCTCCTTTGTTTTCCATCTTATCACTATTTTTTTAACTCCATCTATTATTTATTTTTTCATAAAATTTACCCATATGCATTTCTATGGTGTCAATTTTTAGTTGCAACCTATTTTCCTTGTTATGTTTCCAAATGAAAATCTTACACTTGCATTCTACTGGAGGCTCACCTTCAGTGGGATTCATCAGTAGTTTAATGAATGGATACTTTGACGCCCAATTAATTTAAAAATTCCTCACTAACAGATCCCACTCCCGATCCTTTTTTTATTAGGCTTTTCTTTTCCCGTTTAGTGCATTATCATTTTTGGCATTATCACCCAAGTTGATTATATCATTCTAGCTAGCCTGGGTATCTACCAAAAAATCTTCTTCAATTTCATCGTGCTCTAAGACATTAGGTTCGCTGCCTTCTTTAATATGCAGTGTAGGTTGTGAATCTTATACTAGTACTTGTGATGATGTACCTTCCTAATTTTCACCACTATCTATGTCAACGCCAAAGTACAAAGACAAAATTTTGTTTTTTTCTGGCTTCTCTAGGCCCTCCCCACATTCAGGATTCCTACCCTTCTTCCTATTTGACATCTCCAATGAAATAAAGACTACAAAATAATATCAACTTGTTGAAGAAGTAATAATACACTATATAATTTATTGGCCCTATGGCCTAGATGTTAGGATTAAGTAATACTGAGAGGGGGGTGAATCAGTATTACAACACTTTATAAACTTATTTAATCAATTCAAACTCAACCATGTAATTACTTAAATAAATAAAACATACACATAAAGTAAACAACAAATAACACCATGATTTGTTCACGAGGAAATCCTAGACAAGGGAAAACCTTTCTGGGGATGATACCCACAAATAATTCACTAAGAGTATAGTGTCCATGTTAGGAGACTTATCCATGTTAGGAGATGAATATTATATTTAGTACATATCCCTGTTAAAGGATAGAAAGCATGTTAGGGGGTATACAATGAGCACACTTCTCTTACATAACAATACTATTTTGTTACAATGATTTGTCAAAATGAACAATGAAAGCATATGATATAAGTAGTCCCATTTATATCTTGTATCAACTTCTATCTGATCTTCACATAACAATACATCTACACATTTAATTTATACCTTCACATCATAAAATAACTCTACTTATATACTCGATCTCAAAAATTTCTTCCAGACAGCTCACAAGAACATCACAAAACGTGTCCAACACTTAACCAAATATGAAATCCATAGTCGACGACCATACTCTAAAAAAATTAGAGTAGGGCCCAATCCAAATCCAAAGTAGAACTTTTGGATTCCTCAAATTACTCCTTTAATCATCGCGATCATTCATCTTCCCTATATCATTTTTCTATTGTCTTTGCATCTCTTCAACATGTTGTAACTCTATCTAGTCAACTCAAAAAGCCAAGAGACCTTAAATGAAGGTCTATAATATCCCATAGTATACTTATCTAAGCACACATACCTAATTTTAATGCATATGGTGCTTCCTAATCAAAACTATGTGGTTGTACCCTGCTAACTGCATCCTGGACTTAGTCATTTTTACAAAACTGAATATCCAAAACTTTATTGTACTCTAAGAGATCATGCCAATGGGTAGTGTTTCCATAAATCATAACCTATAAGAAATGCTAATCAGGCCACTTTCTAACAATCTCCCACTTTGGCATTGATGGCAACACTTAGTGAAAAATGACTAAGTGTTCAATACCAAACTACTGACTAAGTACATATTTTTCATATTTATTACTCCCCCTTTGACATCAATGGAAAAGATATACTGTAAATAGTATCTATATACAAATTAAAATTGCACAACTACTCATCAAAAAATCATACCATGTGAAGTACATATTGGAAATAGGTTTCCAAGATCTTTGCCTCTAGAGTCCATGTCTTTACTAATATCTTACCAACATGAATTAATCCATTCAAAGAAAGTAAAGATATTTTTGAGGATTTCAGTGTTGAAGGCATGTCTTCAGTAAGAGATTTCTTCACTTTCTCCATATTTGAAAGGTATTTTTCCAGAATTGATATTTTAGGATTGATTAGACTCCGCAACACACCAAATCTTCCCAACACTCTCTTTTTCTCTGTCTTAAGCACACTGATTTTCTCTAACTGCCTAGACACTTCCTTATCCAAATTAGTGACAATTTATGAAAAGGAACCACAACTCTTCACCAATCTATCTAAAGTCTTTTTTTCATTCTCAATGATATTAACAATGTATTTCACATGCATAAGGGGATTTATATAGTAACCATATACCTTTTTTCCATGAGCTATACAAGATTTTTCTTCAGTGATAATGTTGTCCAGTATACCCAAATCCAAATTGATTGACTTACATAATTCTTCCAGCTTCTTCACCATGTATTCTTGTCCATCTCTAACAGTTGTGACCTTCTCCAAAGAATCAAAGTGAACATCAAAGTTATCAAGGACTTTTTTCAAGTTGTCTACTATGTCATTTCCTTCGAAAGTGATAGGTAGAGGTAGAATTTTTTTGATGCTATCAATTTCTCTTTCCAATACCTTTGACTTATTTTTTTGTCTTATGTTCTGAACTCTCTCTGGCCTTAGCAAAGGTTATGTAAGATAACCTCATTATTTCATCCTCATTCATTCCATCAAAATCATTATTCAAAGGTTTATTGCTACTTGCCAACAATAAAGGTGAAGAAACAGATACATGTGTTTCTTTCTTAACTTCAACTTTAGTCTCAAATTCATTTTCTGCCTCAATTGTACTCTCTTTCTATTTTTCCTTAGTGTCAAATTCCTTATGTGTATCATTTTGTTCATCATTTCAATCAATAAAAAAATAGTATCAATATTCCCTTGAAAAGGGTCACTTGTATCCCACGAGGTTTCAAGAGACATAGGCACACCAGCAACAAAGAAGTCTAGTTGCTTGACTGTACTGAAAAACTGACTACATCTTCTTCATCCTTTGGAAAATCAATGTTCATTTTTGTAGGCTTGGAGGAATCTCCTCTAAGAATAGTTTTGGGCTTAGTAGCCTTGGACTTAGGAGGTGAAGACTTCTCAGGTTTAGTCTCCATTAGTAGTTTATCAATGGCTTTATGTGTGTCCTCTATGACCTCATCATATCTCATTCCTATTATCTTTATTAGTCTTGTGTTTATTCTCAACAGGGGTTTTATGGCTTTTAGTATCCTTTCATGTTCATCATATGATACAATAGTTCTCATACCATCTATATATTTTCTTCTTATATGCTCATCCTCAATTAGTGCTAATTATTTCCTTATTTCCAATTTCTCAAACAATTCTTTAGGAATACTACCTTCTATCTCAAGTAGATTTTTCTTGAATACAAGCATATGATCTATAATGAAATCTTCAATTAGAAACATATATTTCACATCATACCTCTCATAATACTTAGGTAATTGATTTAACTTCCCTTGATCAATCCAGAAACACCTTTGCCATCTTTTTCCTCACTTATTTCATTTCATCCTTGGTAATGCCTACCTTAGCTGCTATATTGTCTACTACATTCTCAATGTTTCTACTCCTTTCTACTCTGGTTTGTTCTTCTCTGATCTTAGTTTATTTCTCCTCATAAGTTCCCCATCTTTCTTTAGAAGGGTCAATCTCTGAAGATAAGATATGATCAACTTGCATAGTAAGAACTTCTGCACTGACATCATAACCCATAGGGTAACTCCACTTCTTTCTAGGTTCTACTACCTCAAATAATACATAATCATTTTCAACCATGAAACGGATTGTATCCTTGTATTTTTCAACCATTTCTTCATGTATTCTATCTCTCTCCTTCATTTTCCTTTGTATAATTTTAAACATAGTAAATAATTCACCATCTACCCAAGTGTTGTTCTGTCTCCTATAACTATTTGTAATTTGAACCCCAGTAGGTTTAATGTCTTTCAAAGCTCTAGGGTGCATTCTAGGAAATTTATGTACAATATGAATGTAAAAATGTATCAACAATGATCCAAAACTGAAATCCTTTGATTTATCCTTCTTAATCTTCTTGACATTCTCCACAGATTATTGTCTCAAAACTTTGCACAAATTGTATTTAACATTCTCCTTCACCATCTTGTAGGCCATCATTATGACTCCGTAGAAACTGAATTAGATTGACATTTATAATTAATCTTTTACCGCAAAATCATAGATATCAAACTCACATCTTGTTGAAAGATGTCAGCTATGGTCATCGCTCTCTTATCCTATCTAGAGTGTGTATGGGTTTCCACCTATTTCTTCGTGTTCTTCTCCGCAACATGGATAATGTAAGAATAGTACAATCCTGTAACATCATGTATTAGCTCACTGGTGATCTTAACAGGCTTCTCACCAATCCAAAGAAATTGATCATGAAATCTGCTCAAAATAATCTTGATCCACTCTTCTTCATCAAACTCATAAAGTTCTGTCATTCGCATAATTCTTAGGTTTTCCAAATGTGAACTCATCCTTCCATTTTCCATATCCCTTGATCATGTACTTCATCTCATTAAAGATCTCAAATTCTCCCAGTGATTAATATTTGCAATGAATGTATGCCCTAATTTCTTCCACATGAAGCACATCATAGGGTGTTTGTGAAAACATGCCTTCGAAATCATCTTTAGTAGACTTGTAGGGATGTTTCTTAAATTTATACCTCGGTCATTCACTAACATAAAAAATAAACAGAGTATCCATAGTAATCAAAAGCTCGCAAGTGATCAAAATACCTTTTCTTAACGAATTAGGGTATGCATGCTCATTGCTCACGAAAATGCCCTAGTTTCTCTGCTTATTCCTCTGGTCTCCTTTAGCTCTTCTTGAATAGTGATCAGATATGTTCAAGTGAATAAACTTATACTTTTCCATGTAAGAATCGACACATTTCCCAATTAACTCATAAGTCTGCAAATGATCCACTCAACCATCAATCTGGAAATTATAGGATACAATGTGTATAACTATGTGATCTTAGATAGGCATTTCAAATCAATCATATATACTCTCCATAAGGTCACAAAATCTTATTCCATATAAATAGGAGCTGGATATATTTCTGTTATATTTCTTCAAAGCTCCCCCTAAGTTCATTCTTGGCCATTTAGGTTGATGTAGAAACATCAGGAAAGGGTTTAGTATCATCTACTAAATCTCCTTGAACCTTAGGCTCACTCTTCTAGTTTTCTTTCCAAACTTTACCACTTTCTTTCACAAATTGATTGTCAAACTCTTCCATGTATTTTTCCATACTTTTTCCAACATCACCAAACAATTTCTTTATAATAATAGGTGGTGGTATTTTGTTGCTTTTAGCTCCATTATACCTGCAAAAATTTTCTATATGTCCTTGAATGTTAACTTTATAACATGTAGGAGATGATCTATTCTGATTAACCTGTAACCTGCACTTCCTTGCAATGTGTCCAAAGTTATTGCATTTGTAACTTGTAATCTTAGTTGGTTTTTGGACTCTCTTATGTAGTCTTGTTTAGTGTGGGGATGATCAGGTTTTCTACATCTTGTTTTCTTATTTACATGTTCATTTCAATTGAAGTAATAACGAAAAAAGGGATTATAAGGAGCTTTACCTTTGCAATCCCTCTTCATGTGACCAAATTTTTTGCAACCAAAGCATCTACCTCTAAAAGGTTTGATCTTCTCTCTAGGTTCTTCTTGAGTAAGTCTTTCTACATCTGTCTTTTCTTCAGATTTCCTTTCTTGATATTTAGAACATTCAGCTTTATCAAAGCCAACTCCTCTCATGTCACCTTTAGGCTTCTATCTTTCCCTTTGTTCATCAATCTTCTCACTGCTTGCATGAATTTTTTCAGTGTGATTCTTAGCCTCAACAAGTTCTCATTTAATGATTTGGTTGTATTTCTCTAATTCATGATACTCGATTTTGTAGTCATCAAGTTCAACCTGCATCTTTCCCATCTGAATATTTTCATTCTTTAAGATCTCTTCAATTTTGGTTTTTCCATCTCTCTCTTGTTGAATTTATTTATCCATCTAAATAGAATTAGTTTCATGTTCCTACTTCAATGCTTCTTTTTCTTGTTTGATTTGTTTGATCTGATCAGATGAATCATTATCAAATTCCCCTTTTATCTTTTCCATAAGGTCTTGCCTTTGGTTCCTATAAAGTTCAAGTTGTTCCTTAATTTTCTTGATGAAACCTTCTTCTCTTCTCAATTTGAATTTCAAATCACCATTTTCATCTTTAGCCTTATCAAGGCCTTCAAGTGTTGCTTCAAAGTTCTCTTCCAAACTTGAATCCATCTGGATCTCCTTTAATTTGTTAGGCTTTCTCTCCAAGGGTCACAAACTCTGATACCAATTGTTAGGATTAAGTAATATTGAGGGGGGGTGAATCAGTATTACATAACTTTATAAACTTATTTAACCAATTCAAACTCAATTATTAAATTACTGAAATAAATAGAACATGCACATAAATTAAACAACTCATAACACCATGATTTGTTAATGAGGAAACCCTAGCTAAGGGAAAACCCGATGGGGATGATACCCACAAATAATATAGTATAGTGTGTCGATTAGGAGACCTAGCCATATTAGGAGCTGAATATCACATTTAGTACATATCCCTATTAAAGGATAGAAACCCTGCTAGGGGTATAAAATGAGCACACTGCTCTTACAACGCAATATTTTTCTGTTACATTGATTTATCAAAATAAACAATACAAGAATTTGTTATGCTTAAGTAGTCACAGTTATAGCTTGCATCAACTTCTATTTGACCCTGACATCACAATGCATCTATGATTTCCATCCATATCTTCTCATCATAAAACAACTCTACTTATATACTCAATCTCAAAAAGTTCTTCCATTCGGCTCACAAGTGTGTGTGTGTAAATGGGTACCTGTCAGAATCAACACAAACACTCAATAGGTCATTGCATTAGCTTGAAAGGTTAGTCAAAACATTCAAAATCACTAATATCGGCCTATTGCCTTCTAACTAGAAAGAGTGTAATGAACAAAATATTTATCCCTCAGAATATGCTATAAATCAGTGACCAATACTATTCTAGCATGAAGGATTTAAGATTAAAAACAAGCTAAAAGAAGGTAAAACATGTATTTTAGCTCTAAAGAATGAAACTAAAACAATGCAAAAGCATGGAATGTGAGATGAAATGTAGTTCTAATATTATTTCAATAGCATAACAATGTGTTTTTGATCTCAAGTGAAGGCTTATTTGCTCTCAAAACAAGCTTCTATTTATAGAAGAGTGGGAGAGAGAGAGGGGGGACCAGGTTCATTTATGAATTTGGAGACTCATAAATGAAAATGTAAGAGCCTTTAATGCCCAAGGCATTAATAAGGCATGGGAGAGAAATGGGCTTAAGGACTTCATATTAATGAAGGCATTAATGAAGGCCTTAAAGAGGGAAGGGAGGATGTAAGAGAATATGGACTTTAAGAAAGTCCAGCTTGAGAAAGTGGACTTTCTCAAGTGGGTGGAGTTGCTAAGTATT
>MU227459.1:3774412-3801735 GCA_018584345.1 Thuja plicata | reverse complement strand
TCTACTGTTGTCTCTTTACTTTGTGTGTATGCTTTTCTGTGTTAAAGTTTATAAGGTATTCAGTAACACTCTGGTTATAAGGTAACCATTTAATTGTTTACAAGTTTCTCTCAAGGAGAGAATTAAACGTTGTGAATGATTTCAAGAAGCATACTACTTTGTTAAGGATTTGATATAGTAATCTGGAGGTAACAAGATAGTTTGTAAGGCAATCTATCCTAATTGTTTGAGCTGTAAGGCAGTTCAGTGTATGTTTTTTTTGTGATTTCTATGCTTATTATTGACTCTGCAGCCTTAAGCATAGGCACTGGTTCAGAAAGTTATCTGATTATCTATCTGTGTCTCAGATATTCCAAGTTATCAAAACCAAATCAATTTAAACACTCTGTTACTAAGAACATATAAGCTAAACTTGTGAAGGACCTCTGTCAGCAGGACACTGTCCATGTTATTGATTCCTTGAAGAGAGAATCAACTAGGTTATCCCTCCTATAAAGAAAAGGAAGAAGGATGAGAATCCTTGTATCACTGGTTATTATTATGTTAATAACTATGATTTGTATGGTAATATCTTGTTTATGGTTATGCTTGGTCATCAGCAAGATACTTAATAAGTTGCTTCAATAAAGATACATATCTAATCAGTGTCCACATCAGTAAATACTATGTTAACAGCCATCTTAAAAGGTAAAACCTGGCTGAGTATTTGTGGAGCTCAAAAAAGAAGAAGGACCTTATCCAGTCCTTAGCAATTAGGCTTTTCTTGTCTCTGAATTAGGATTAGAAGGTACAAGGTTCACATAGACATTTCAAGCATTGTGGTTCATACAAGAAAAATCCCTAACACCTATATTGATTTGTTCATCGGGTTCCTTTCCTTTTCTAATTTGTCGGCGATGTTCATAAAACTATATAGTCAGTGATGTCCTTTATGCTTTGTTGTCGGCTCAACACTTGTTAGTTTTTGTTGGGTAATTTTATACTTAGAATTTTCATGAAAAGCATTGTCATCTCGTCGGGTATGCCTATACCGATGATCTCTGCTATGTTTTTATTTTGCAATACTAATGGAAAAACTTATTGTCATCGCATAGAAACCCTCATTGTATTGTTTATAATATGAAATCTACGTCAAAAAGGTGGAAAAGAAAACATACAGGTATCTTGAGACTTTTGTCATGGTTTTAAGGTATTTTGATAGAGTTGGTAGGCATAGAAGAGGGTCGAACCCTAGTTTTAAGAGTCAAAGAGATACCAGTATGCAAGTCCAAAGCTATAATTTTGCGACATGAAAACCTTATAAACCTACTCAAAGAACTTAAAAAAATCTCACCATACAAAATGAACCTAATATACATAGACGTCTTGAAGATTTTTTATTTTTTGCATTTATAAAGATACATGGAAGGGAGAGTTTTATCTAGTTTTACACAAATTCGTAGCCATAAAACCTTCATGAGATGGGGTTTGAGTTTTTTGAATATCCATGCTAAAATATAGAAGGATCAATCATACAGAATGAACTTTGAGATTTTCTATATTATTTTGGTATATAAATGCAAAACTCAAATCATGCATCAATGAAAATTATTTAGAGATTCAAAGATACAAAGAGGAAAATGTAATGGTTTCCATTTTTGACACAATGACTCTGGAAAATACATGGAAAAATGAAATGTTTTCATCTTTTCTTTGAAAAAAAAAATCAAAGATACAAAGAGGAAAATGTAATGGTTTCCATTTTTGACACATGACTCTAGAAAATATATGGAAAAATGAAATTTTCATCTTTTCTTTGAAAAAAAGGGGAACTCAGAGGTGTCGTAACAAAAATCTACCTGCATACATGTTTGTTTTGATAACTGAAATCTGTGAGAGAGATTCAATAACTCCAAACCCTAATTCTCAGAGTTGATAGCCGTAGAAAAAGAATATTCAAAGAAAACAATGAAAGCTGAAATGAGGCGATGACGGGTGATATTCATGTTTTTTCACTTACATCAACATATGTTTCTGTGGAGAGGACAAACTAGTTACTTGACTGGTAGAAGTGTACGAACAGTATACAAATGATTTAGAATGATCAAAGTTGGACTTATGCAGAAGGATGTGTTTTGACCTTATTCCTAAGGTCGTTTGTCTTTATGTTGCATATTGTGGATGTTATAGTTGATTTGGTGAAGACTATTTTTTGGACTGTAACTGTGATACTAAACAGAGCAGGTCTTTGTGTTTTGGGTATATCTTTCCAGAAAAGATATTTTAGATGAGGCAAGCTTACTGGTGGACAACTGACATATATTGGAATAATGGGTTGAGTTTGATTATTGTTTGATGATAGGTAAAGTCAGTTGTGGCGTATATTTTGAAGAAGACCTATTTGGTGGACGACTTCAGACATGTAGCGTGTAAAATGAATTGTGAGCATGGATTGTGGATCTTGAAGTATAAGTGATGGATTATATTTTATGTTTACTTGTTATAGGTACCATGTGTATCTTAGCAAGGGGTTATATAATTATTTGTATATTGGAAAGCCTTAATTGGCCGACCTGATTGATTATTTGTATATTAGGAAAGCTTAATTGGCCGACCTAATGAATTATTGTAAGAGGGTATTTATGAGCGATCTTTTTTTTGAAAAGGTGTGACAGAGATTGAAAAAGGAAAATAAGTGAAAACTGCTAGGCTTGTTTGAGTGCTAGATATAGAGCAGAGTTTATGAGAAGAATACTTCATTAGAACTGACCAAGCAAAGATAGTTGCTATCAGACAGTTCATTGGATTGCGTATTTTCTATATACACTTTTTTGGATTGTGAATCCTTGAGGGTGGATTTAACCTTCTTTGGGAAGTGTCCATGGGTAGTGAGCCTACTATTTCTTTTGAATCCTAACAACATTTGTCTCCTAATAGGGACTATGTACTGTAATCTTGTAACAAGCTCCTAACAGAGCTAAATATTTTAACAAGGATCCTATAATCTCTATAGATTATTTGTGGGTGTTAATTCCCACCGAGGTTTTACCTATAAAAGTATTTCCTCAACAATAAATATTATGTTATGGTGTTGGCATTTACTGTGTTATCATTTACATTTGCAGATTTGATTTATAAAGTTTAAAGTTCAATAATCTATATAATAACTGATTCACCCCCCCCTCCCCCTCAGTTGTCTTGTGGACTGTTATTCCTAACAATTGGTATTAGAGATTGTGGTCCTTAGAGAGAAATTTTAACAGCTTTAGGTGATCCTGAAGATGACTTACTATAGGAAGGATAGTCTGAAGTTTGATCCTGAAAACTTTGACAGTTGGTAGAACAAGATGAGAACACATTTTCTATTCTGGGAATTGATTGCTAGATGATCACAAAGAAGAATGAAAAGATAGTGACTGAGAGTGAAGTAGAGAAGGCTACTAAAGATCAGGAGAATTTATTTTCATGTATACTGGAGATAAGTTTACAAAGCAAGCAAAGCTACAAAACTAGAAGACAAAGATGGAATCGCTGAAGATGAGAGAAGATGAGAACATTAGAGCATATTGACAGATAATTAATGAAGTGGTTACTTGTATTAGAAACTCTGGAGGTACTTAAAGTGAGGAAGAAGTGATTTCAAAGATACTCATATCTTTGACATATGCATATAGAACCAAATTACAAGCTATAGAGGAGATCATACCTTTGACACCGAACTTCACCAGAGAGATGTTGATTAGAAATCTAACTACATTTGAGGCCGTGGACTTGGGAGACACTTTACCTTAAAGTTGAGTCAGCATTCAAGGCAACTGTGCAAAAGAAGAAAAAAAACCTTATCTAAAAATGCAAGCACCAGCAGTAATGAACTAAGGGAAGAACTTGAAGCCTATGTTGATGAATGGGAATAGATGCAAGAAAAAGAAACAAAGCTAGATGAAGTTGTGACACTGATTTCTAGAAGAGAAAAGAGAGGTAAGGGAAAATTTGAAGGAAAATTACTTTTGAAATGTTTTTCATGTAACAAAATTGGTCATTTTGCATCTAGATGTCCTACAAGAGTTCCAAAGCACAAACCTAAGATTTTCAAGTCTAAGTATTCAAAACATGAGGAATCCTATTATGCTAGTGAGGGTATATTTGATGATGATTATGGTGACTATGATGAAATCAAATTTATTTCTATTAAGGATGATGAACCTATGCATGAATAAAAAGCCTTACTATCCTGTGTTGAAAATAAATATGAATGGGTTATAGACAGCGATTGTTCACATCATATGACTGGAAATAAAAAAAAACTTTGTGAGTTCGAAAAGACATGATAGTGGTGTTGTTAAATTTGGTTACAATACTCCTAAGCTTATTATTGGAGTTGGATCTATTTCTTTGGATGGAAAGACTAACACCGATAATGTATTAATTGTTGATGGACTTAAGCATAATATATTGAGTGTTGGACAGTTAGTAGACAAGGGTTATCAAAATAAATTCATTGATGGGAAATGCTCTATTAGACGTAAAAAAGGAGACTTGATCACATATGGTACTAAATATAGAGGTAATATATTTGAATTAAACACATCTGAAGCTTCTTGTTTTATTGCAAAGGTTGATGATAGTTAGTTATGGAACAAAAGATTTTTTCATGTTAACTTTGACAACATTGTGAAGGCAAGTATGACTAAAGCAGTAAGAGATCTACCTAAAATTGTGAAGCCATCTAACACTATGTGTAGAGAGTGTGTTATGGGGAAGCTGAATAGAAGCACTTTTAAAAGAAAAGCTTATTCAACAAAAGAGAAGTTGGATCTGGTACATACAGATCTGTGTGGTCCTATAAGAACAAGATCATACTATGGTGAAAGGTAATTTATACTATTTGTTGATGAATTTTATAGAATAATGTGGGTTGCATACTTGAGATAAAAATATGAAGCATTTGACAAATTCAAGTTATTTAAATAAAAAATTGAGAATGAATCTAGTTTGAAGATCAAATGTTTGAGATCAGACAGAGGTGGTGAGTTTACATCAGATATATTTCATTCATACTGTGAAGAGCATGGAATATATAGATAGACATTAGCTCCTAGAACTCCACAACAGAATGGGATAGCAGAGCAAAGAAATAGAACTATATTAGATGCTGCAAGGACTATGTTGCTGGAAGGAAATGTGTCACATGTTCAATGGAGAGAAGTAGTTGGTTATCCATTCTGATAACACTAGCATAGTGAATATGTCAAAGAATCTTTTAATGCATGCAAAGACTAAACATATTTCTATTAAGTATCATTTCTTGAGGGAGAAGGTAGTAGATAAAGAGATTAAAATGGAGTACATTAGCACAAAGGAACAAATAGCAGATATATTTACTAAACCTTTGCCAAAAGATGCTTTTCAATATCTCAGAAGCATGCTTGGGGTGATGGCCACTCCCAGTGGTAATTAATTGATGTAGATATCCATCAGGCCAGTGGATCTCATAGCTATATCATTCTCTAGACTTGATGTATGGATCTAATCCTCAGGGGGAGCGATCACAGGAGAATACTATGGAGTACATTTGGGTGATCTAGCACCTAGTTGATGGACATGAAGATTTGGAAAAGCTACACCTTACAAAAGGCTACAGATGAGATATGGCACCCTTTTCCATTGCTTCCAAAGGGGGAAGGAATCTATGTGAAAATCCCTACTATTTTGAGAGATTTGTGTTGGGATATTGAGAAGATTGTATTAAGAGAGAGTACTTTTAGGTTGATACATATGGAATTCCCCATATGTTTGAATCAATACCAAATGGGGAGATTTTTGGATGATATTAGTCTTGGGTACTGATCATACTATTGATATTCATGTTTTACCACTGATGTCAACCTATGTTTCTGTGGAGAGGACAGACTAGTTACTTGACTGGCGGAAGTGTACGGACACTGTATGGATGATTTAGAATGATCAAAGTTGGACTTATGCAGAAAAAATGTGTGTTGACCTTATTCCTAAGGTCACTTGTCTTTATGTTGCATATTGTAAATGTTACATATGATTTGGTGAAGACTGGTTTCTAGACTGTAACTGTGATACTGAATAGAGCAGGTCTCTATATTTTGGGTATATCTTTCTGGCAAACATATTTCAGATGAAGAGAGATTACTGGTGGACAACAAACATATATTTGAATAATGGGTTGAGTTCAATTGTTGTTTGATGACTGGTGGCATTATCTATGGAGTGTATTCTGAAGAAGACCTATTTGGTGGCCGACTTCAGACATGCACCGTGTAAAATGAATTATGAGCATGGATTGCAGATCTGGAAATATAAGTGATGGATTATATTTGATGTCTACTTTTTATAGGTACCGTGTGTATCTTAGTAAGGGGTTATATAAAAAAATTTATATTGGAAAGCCTTAATTGGCCAACCTGATTGATTAGTTGTATATTAGGAAAGCTTAATTGGCCGACCTAATGAATTATTATAAGAGGGTATATATGAGTGATCTTTTTTTTAAAAGGTGTGACAGATGTTGAAAAAGGAAAAGAAGTGAAAACTGCAAGGCTTGTTTGACTGCTGGATCTAGAGCAGAGTTTATGAGAAGAATACTTCATTGGAATTGACCAAGCAAAGATAGTTGCTATCAAAAAATTCACTGGATTGTGTATTTTCTATATACTTGTTCAGATTGTGAATCCTTGAGCATGGCTTTAATCTTCTTTGGACAGTGTGCCTAGGCAGCGAGCCTACTATTTCTTTTGACTCCTAACAGGGTTTGTCTCCTAACAGGGACTATGTACTTTAATGTTGTAAAAAGCTCCTACCAGGGTTAAATATTTTAACATGGATACTATACTCTCAGTACATTATTTGTGTGTGTTAATTCCCACCATGGTTTTACCTTTAACTGGGTTTCCTCAACAACAAATATTGTGTTATTGTGTTTTCATTTATTGTGTTATCATTTACATTTTCATATTTGGTTTATAAATTTTAAAGTTCAATAATCTATATTACAATTGATTCACACCTCCTCCCGTCTCAGTTGTCTTGTGGATTTGTATTCCTAACAAGTTTGGGTTCTACATCATGCATGCATGCTTGAGGGTGACTTTGGGCCTATCATTATGCAGATTTCTTTAGTTATACCCTCCTTTATGCATGTTTTTTGTTAGATATGAGCTTGGAGCTATTTTTGGCTTTTTTTAGGAGATTCAAAGTTTAGTTCAGAGTTCATCTCAGAGTATAGTTATAGTTGATTTTTGACCTTTATTTTTGGGCTTGACCTTCCTATAAGTCCTTTGTCTTAGCTAGCTTTTAGTAGTTATTTATTTTTCTTGTTTCTTGCATCCTACAAATTTAGGCATATTGTATTGAGAGTCATTGATTTTCAAGAGTTGTAGCATTGTTCCTGTGGATTCATAATACAGTGCATACTTTTCCTTCTTATTTTTTTTTTATCAAGCTCATGGTTGTGTTTACATACTTTCAATAGTTTAAAACTGTGGAAAACATCTTTTAATTTTTATAACTATTGAGGATTAGAACCTTCTTAGATCTGATAATTACATGTGAGTTATGAGAGTTAATTTTATTCAAAATTTATTGTGAGCGCAAATAACTATGAAGGTTTCTGAAGATTGGAAATGTTTCAGTGCATCACCATTTAAAGATAGATTTTAGTTCAAGCATATCCTTCAATCCTTTTTCTTTATTCAAAAGATATTTTTTAGGTGATTACTTAGAGGAAGTCAGTCTTTTTTGAAGATTGATCTTCAATGTAGACATAACCACAGGTCTAAAGTTCATTCAATGTTTCACAGTATTGTTGAGTATTATACTTAAGAATTTTGGGTGCAATCCTTTGTGACAATAGGTACACACATTATTATAATCCATAGTAGTGGGAGAGTCAACAATATTGGTGGAAGAGGAAGGTATGGAATGGGTAGAATTAATGGTATTGGTAGAATGGGAAGGGAAGGAATTGGTATAGATTTGAGATTTTTGGTTACGAGGGGAAAGGAATTCATTTCTTTGATCATTAACATCCTCAACAGTTATAACATTAGAATAAATAAGGTCTTGGAAAATAGTATTTAAATGGAAACACTTCTTAGTGTAATGACCATGTGTATGATGGTATTGACAAAAGGCTTTGGGATCAAAGGATTTAGATTTTTTTTTGGATGGATCAAATAGTTCAATTATAGGAAGTGTTAAAGCATTAGCATTAATTAACTTCAACATCAAATTACGCAAATATTCATAAAGAAGCATAAAATTAAAAAGATGGTTTGAAAATAGATTAAAAAGGAGCCACACTTTTGGATGTTGTTACCACTTGTGCATCAATTTTGTTTGATTAATTGTTGATATTGATGAAGCCTTTAAGTTTTTTAAACTTTTGGAATGACTAAGATGCGACATCACTCTTATCAACTGGAGTCATTGGAGTGACGCTCTCAAATTGACTCACTTGAAGTTGATAATTACAATGTTACCCAAAGATGTATCCCTGGTGTTTTTTAAGGTGTCCTCATCCTAGAAACATCCTGGGGATAGGGGAAAGCAAGGGAAATTTGACTTTGACTTTGACTTTGACTCTCAAAGTAACACAGATTTGGCATATGAACTCTACTAATTCTTATGCTTTAAGGTTCTATTATATATAAGTGCATGCTTTATCCATGTTTTCATATGAATATTTTAAATTTCTGTACATATTTTAATTTTCCCTATTGTTATATAGTCATCCCCTTTTCTAGCCCTTAGTCGTACCCAGAATCAGGAAAATAAATTACCATCTTGGAAACTTGTCCCCATGTCCCTTGTCGTACCCATCTCAGAAACTTGGGGTAACCTTGGATAATTATGAAGTATTGTACATCATTGAAGTGGAATTTTATCTCTAATGTCTTTTTGCAAATTAGAAATGAAAATGCACTAAACATCAATATCAAGCACATGATAGGAAATTTGTGCATGCATATATTTAAATCTACCAATGAAACCAACCTATTTTTCTTTAACACCTCTTCTACAATGAATTAAATCAGACAAAGAATTCTTAGGACCAATATTGTTTTGAAAAATTTTAATGAAAGCATTAGAAAGGTTTTGAAATGATTCAATAGTATAAGGAGGTAAAGAAAAATACCATTGCAAGGCCTTATCTCTAAATGTTCTAGTAAAAAATTTAGTCATGAGCTTATGATCATGAGAGAAGTCACTACTCAATGTTTGAAATATTTTAAAATGAGTCAAGGGATCACCTTTTCCAATATAAGTCTCCAAGTGAGGTATCTTCATGTATTGAGGGATAACGACACAAATGATATCTAAGGACAAAGGAATAGAAATGTCACAAGTAGGATTATTCAATTTGGATTGATTCATGGAGGTAATTTATTTTTGTAAAGATAAAACGGTTTGAGAAAGACTATTTATAGTGGAATCAGTGGATAGAATTGTATTAGACATGTGTGCAAGGTTTGGAGAATTACGGAAAATGGATGAAACATTGGAATATTCATAAAATGTCACATTGTTGTAAGTAAGTATGGATGATGGTTGGGAAATACATGGAACTCTTGTAGGAGGATGAATGATAGGATAAGTAATACTTCCAAGACAAACATGTGTAGGATTAATGTTTGAAATGGATATAGTCATGAGAGGTAGAGTATATGTAGTAACATTAGGTAATTAGGTAGGAATAGGAATAGATGTCTCAACACTGGTGTTTGGAAGAAACCAATATCTTGAACACACTATTTTATAGGCTTAACATTTTTATCAATAAGATGAGAAATAATATGAGACAAACTGAAACCATTCTTATCATTTTGAATCAACTTCCTCAAAACTTATAGTAAGGAGATGGTTTCCATATTATAATTTGTAGGAGACACTCATAAGGTTTCATCTTCATCATGATAAGAGTGGGAAGAAGGATTGTAAACAATAGTGGGAATGTCATTAGTAGGCATGTTGGTATCATCAATATTCCTAAGAAATATAGAATACTTAGGATCAAAAGAACCCATAAGTCTATGACTTCTTCTCTCCAGAATGCTATATGTAGGACTCAAGGTTATGACATAAAAAAAGGAAAGAAAATATATTATGTCTAAATAATGCAAATTAAAATAATAAATATGAAAATACTCGTCAAGTTTATGTAACATGAATTTAATTAAGCATAATTACACATAAAACCTAATGAATAACACATCTAACCATCAAATCAAAAGTGGAAATGTTATATGTCATGTTCACCAAAATGTAAGGTAAAGGTGAACCAAGAGACACAAATAAAACCATATAAATAAAAATTGGAATGTAAGGATGTCATGTTCACCAAAAAGTAAGGTGAAGGTGAACCAAGAGGCACTAATCTAACCATCCAAATAAAAAATGGAATGTGAGGATGATGGGTTCACCAAGATTTAGCATAAATAAACATGATTAGGAAAACAATAAGGGGTTCTAGAGTGGTTCCCTAATGAAACACCAAACCAATTATTTATTACATTTGAAGGAAGATGACACACTAGGATCAAGTGAGAATGATGAAAGATAGAGGAAGAAATAGACAAAAATGACAAGTTGTAGAATACATATTCTGACAAAAAGAAAATCTCTATTGTAGCTATAAATGGGGTCTAGAAGTTGTAACTCACCTGAAAAATTGTTTTGAATTTGTTTTTAGGGGACTAGGACACTTGGGCCGACTTGTTCCCTACACGTTTTTCCATTCTCAATCATAGAGTGTCTGTAGGGTCCTGAACTTCCTAAATCCAATTCAATGTGAATGCCACCTATAGCTACACACCAAAAATGAGGAATTTATTGTGTAGAAATGTTTTTTCATTAGTGAAACTATGGTTAAGTAATCAACCTTGAAATATAAATAAAATTTACATGAAACGAAAGCTTGTAATTGTAAAGTAGATATTAGATCTACAATGTAAATGGATATACCCTCATAAATGAATGTTGAGATTGTGATGTCTATGAATATGCTTTTAAATTGCTTGAATGTAGTTTTATGTAGTATATGAATCTTAGAATGCAAATAATAAGATTCAAGGATTCCCTTTAAAAATGCATAGATCTACAAATACCCCTAAAAGATCTTCAATGTCGTTATGCTTGATTGCCTCTTTCCTTGAATAATAGGTAGAGGAATGAATATAGGTGGAAAAAGATCTTATTTCTTGATTGAGATCTCCTCTACTTGTCCATCACGGGAGAGAATATTTCTAAAATGGAGAAGATTTCCTTCAATGATTCTTTGGATGCTTGAATACTTTCTTGAGAATGCTTGAGTGCTAGCTTGAAATCTTGAGAGTGTCTTTCAAATCTTGTGTGGTTGTGAATGCTTGACAATTATTACCAAAATGATGAGACAGAGGTTTCTTATATACCTCTCACAACATTTCAAAGCCCAAAACTCGAAGGAAGCCAACGAGAATATGGAAATCTTGTTAAACCAATGAGACAAGAACCTGATTTGAATTTTGAGGAAAACACCAAGCAATAGATCATCCTAGGTGACCTATTTCTAGGAAAACATTGATTGGGGCAATCTATTCCACCCAAAAAGTTATGAAACTTTTTTGGGGAGTCAGGACTGTAGAAACAAATCCATAAATGTAGGTAGTGTGGGGATGGATCAAGCATAGCGGACATGAAAAATAGAGAACACTAAAATGGGGCTTGATTAAGCATCTAATTATAGGTGATTATAATTTAGGATGGTACAATTTTAATAGTAGATGCTAAAAAATTGGACGGAGATCGAGTGCATATTGAACATAGTACTCATGTTGAGTTTAAGGAAGATTGCACACTATGAGACATCTATAGAGAGGGAAGGGTTACCCAGTAGATGGAATGTATAAATAGGTTTGAGGAAATTTTCCCAATTTAATTTTCCGCTTTGTGAGAGAATAGGAGGGTTAGAATTGGTGGCATCCCTTTCAACATTAATAAATATTTCATAGCCAAAGAAACAATTCTCTCCACTAAAGGGAGAAAATGGAAGAAGCAAAGTATGATAGCTGATAATGACAACCTAAATAAGTTCTTCTAGGGAAATGAGAAACATGTCAAGGTTCATGGTTGTTTTAAGAGGGTTGAGTTACTAGACTCTTAAGATCTGGTGTGTTTGAAAATTATGAAAATATTCACCCTCGAAGGAATATTTAAAGTCTATTATTTTTATCACCTTCCTTTGTTGAATCAATTCCATCACCATTCCTTAATTTCCTTTCTATTTTTCCTTCTGAATTCTCTAGAAAATTTAGTCAAGGATGTATTTGAAATGACAAAGACCTAGGGTAAAAATCCTATACCTCTCCAGCAAGGTCTCTTTTTTAGTCTCTATAACTTCCATCTAGCCCTCTATCCCCCTAAACAAATTATTTTCCTGGAAGCCCCACACTCAGTTTCTCCTCCCACTAAAACAATTCTTCTAACCCTTGGACCTAGCAAGAAAAAATGTCTTCAAATCCTACAAGTCGTCAAAATCCTCTCTTGTCTTGGTACTGTTGGCACCCCTACCTATGGAATTGTTGCATAATATCTCTACAATATTAAGCACAATGAAACCACCTCAATTTCTTGCTAAAAAGGGAAAATAAAAAAAATCCACCACACTTGCGAAAAAACCCAAAACCCATTTAACCATATAAGATGTTGTCAGTGATGCAGAGGAGGATATGGCAGAGAAAGATAGTAAGAGTGAAAGTGTCAATCCTTAGCACTCTAATAGATTGGTCAAGAATGTAGCTAAGAAAGGGAAGAAAAAGAAAATGCTAGATTAGGACTCAAAAGAGCACGAGGCTATTGAAAAAGGGGATGATGATGTTGAAGGAGAAGGAGAGTTGGGGAAGGAAGAAAGTTTAAGAAAATAAACTAGTGATAACTCCTAGCACATTTTTGACATCACCAAATATAAAATGGTGGATCTCACCCAAGATGCTCTACTAAAAGAGGATGATGCTAACCAAGGAAATGTGATAGGTATTTTTGTGAAATGCAAGAACACGATGGTGAACTGAAGACCTTGAAGAAAAAACTGCAGGAGCTAGAGGAAAAGATGATTGATATTTCTAGGTTCATCCAGAGGGTGATGCGTAGCTCAGTGACCTCCTTGTGCTTCATGTAGAAGAAGGTCTTAGGAAAGGATGAAGAAAATCAAGGAAATTATAAGGAGATTTTTAAGTACCTCTTTGAAGATTGGAGCCATGTGCTCACTTAGCCACTAGGGGGATGGTTTTAATTTTAGTTTTTTGCTTTGTATTGCTAAACTTATAATCATTAGAGTTATATACCACTAAGAATTTTATATTTGTTTTGATGTTAATTGGTTGTTAGTATCTTGTTAATGTTTGGTTTATGGATTGTTTGAACTGTCTTTGGGTTGTTAGTGTTAAAGGGTTAGTGCCCTAGTTTTTTTTCTTTTAATATCATAAACATTATTAAGTCAGGTTGTTATTAAACTAGATTGTTTTCTTTTACAGTCGTCATTATGATTATTAGTGGCTATAACATAGTGTATATAGATGAATTGGATAAAATGGCATTACAATCAATGTTATGAAGAGAAATTATAGGAATTATGAAGGTGATACTTATAATGTATAACCACTTCTTGAATTTTTCCTTATGCATCAACATCCTATATATTAAATATTCTTTTTTTTCACGATGAGGAAATCAAAGCTTAATTGATGAGTCCATCTTCATAATCATTTTATGAGATAACTACCATTAGCTATTAATATATGAAATAGTTAAATATATATTTTTTAAAACATCAAAGTATTTAGTAAGTATAAAGAAATGAATTCGTATAATTAAAAATCACTTTTTATCAACTTATTATAAGTAAAGAAAACTATTATATCAAAGACACTTAAGAATTGAACTTAAGAAATTTAAAATTTTAATAATAATAAGTTATAATTTTAATATACCGATAATAATGTTCATAAATAGTTTTAAAAATATTAATACATTTATAAATAAATTAAATAAAAATTATAAATCAAAGATTCTCGTCAATAAACACAAAAGTCCAAGTGTAAATAATATCAACAATTTTAAATATAACTTTAAAAAATCTATCCAAATGTATTCTCATTTAAAAAGAAAAAAATCCAAAACAATTAAAAAGAGCGATAACTCAAATAAAAAATTGCATGACACTATGAATTACAAATGACTTTGTATACCAATTTTAACTAAAACAACATTTTTATTAAACAATGCATACATAATATAAATATCTATTGTACGAAATTGGCTAAAATTATTATTATAAGAGAACAAACCTTATAATAATAATAATAATAATAATAATAATAGTCCTTTCTCATAACAAAATCTCTTTAAAAAACATTTAAAGCTCAAAGGCTCTTTGATTATCCCAAAAATAGAATAAAAGGATATTGATAATTATGGGCCCATTCACACCAAAACATCCTTATGTAATAATCAACACACATAAATCCAAAGAAATGTGTGACATGACCCTAACATAGACTAAGACGTTAATATTGATATAACTTATTATTGTGTTATGAAAGGTCCTTCAAATAATAATTTAATGCAAATAACAAAAAAATATCCCTTTGGAAAAAAAGGTATCCAACTAACATCTAAAACCTTTGACCATGTAACATCACTACCAAAAACTCCATTTATGGAAGAATCTTTGGAGGCCCAACATGTTCCTTCTTGATGTGACTCAAATTCATCAATTTTTGTGCTTAACTAAATGACTGATTTAGAAGTTTAATTTTGCAACATTTTGATTTTTTTCAATATCATAATTATTATTAGTAAATAGAATAATATATTATTTTTTATTTGAAAATTGAGGATTTTATCTTAAAAGCTTGAACTTTGGTGATTGCCTCATTAACGAAGTGTTTCTATCGCTAAGCATTTGAAGACATATTGATAATTACATATTTTTGTATTAATGTGATTTATTTTATGTACGAAAGTTAGTAAATAATTTAATTCAAAATTACTTTTTTCTTTATTCGTTTTCAGAATCAAGGTTCAATCTTTAGTTTAGCTATGTGATTTGTGAAAATGATTCTAAGATTTTAAAATCCAAATTTAAAATGGTCATGTGTTCCCCTTTCTAATTATTATTTTATAAATTAACTAAAATGCATAAATTGCAAATTGTATGTTAAAATATTATATAAAAGGTCATGTCTAATTCATTATTACATGTATAAAAATTATTATAGAGATTTGGTACATATTGCATCATCATAAGAGCATAATAATAATATTTTTATTTTTTTGGGCGAAAGTGGCAAACCACTAATAATATTAATAATATAACTGGTTCAAGAGCTCAAGAGGGAAAGAACCAAAAAGAAAACCCTCTATCCTTGCTCAAATACAGTGGAACATAGAAAAGACAAACCTAGAGAGAGCTAAAATCTAAAATATCTACCCCCAAATATCTGCAAAGAGACTAGATCGCATCTCTTTTTACATGGCTCAAAGTGTTATTCCATCTCCAAACACCTCGAAACACCCAGATTTCAGCTTCTGTGAATCCCACTACTTTGTCTTCGGATTCTGATGTTGATCTGAAATATGGCATACCACACAAAATTAAACTTGCACTTTTTTATTTGAATGACCTCTACTATCACTAGGAATTCTTCCTCTAGGTTATATGAATTTGCTAGTGTGTTCAAAATAGTTTTATCACATCCCAAATTGGCAAGGAGATCCGCTAGTTTGTTGCCTTCCCTATATGTGTGTGAAATGCAAAATTCTGGAAACTAATCTATTAGACTTCATGATTTATTGAGACTATATGATATTTTCCAATTCTTAGACTTTCTATTTACATAGGCATTAATAGTAAGAGATGAATCCCCATCAATATGTTTTTTTTTAATTCCCAATTTCTTTGCTAGGGTCAAGCCAGTTAACAATGTTTGGGCCTCTGCAATATTATTTGTACCTTGCGGGATGGGAGAGGCGATGAAAGCTTTGACATCACCCACATAATCTATGATACATACTCCAATTCATTAGTCACTCGGGTTACCCCAAGAAGCACCATCAAAATTTAGTTTGACAAAATTTGTATTTAGGGGATGCCATTTTATGTTCATTATGTCTATTGCTAGTTGATTGTGTCGATTTGTTGCATGGAAAGTAGGAGTACAGATAGGTTTCCAATTATTAATTAGTATGATTTTGTCCCATGAAGTAAAATGAGGATTAGGCTTGGCTTTGTTTTGTATATATGCATTCACATTCTCCGAAATAGACTTATCGATACCTTCCAAAACCTTGTCTAGAGGGGAAGTTACCTTCCTAAAAATACGTTTATTTCTTTCCCACCAAATTGACCAAATAACTATTGTTGGAACACATTTCCAGATACAAGAAAACATGAAAGAAGAAAAAACTATAGGCCATGACTGGAACATATCCCATAATGTGTTAGGAAGTGGCATTACAATACTTAACGTGTTCATGACATAAAATAAGCATTGTTGAGCGAATGGACACTGCATAAACAGGTGATCCATTGTCTCAAATTTTTGATCACATAAGACACAGTGAAAATCTTGTGCTATCTGCATTTTTTCAATTTTATCACTAGTTAAAATTCTCTTCCTCAAAGCTAACCAAACAAAGAAACCAGCCTTCAGTAAGACTGAACTATTCCAACAAAATGAGAAGGCTCTATATTTTGTCTTTTGTGTTTCCATCTTTTGCAGGGCTTTATATCTAGTTTTAATTGAGTATACTCCATCCTTAGAGGGAGCTCATAACAATTTGTTTTAATTATGAGAGAAGCATATAGCTCTATCTTGAAAAATAGAAAGGAGACAATTTTTTTTATCAATGTTGATTGGAAGGGTAGCTAGATCCTTCCAAATTGTGTTGCATGTAAAGATCTCAACTGCATCCACATAACCAATAATTCTAGAACCCCAATGATCCATGATAATTTGCATAATATCTGAAAGGCTCATTTAGGCTCAAGGGTGGCATTCCATTTCATGAGTCTTCCCAAAAAAGAGCACGATTACCATTGTGAACTTCCCAAGTTGCGTGATTTGTAATCACTTCTCTTGACGACATCATAAAATTCTAGATGACAAAACCTTTTGGATGATCTAAAACACTTATGACTCTTAACGGATCTGAAGAATCTAAATATTTATCTTGCATAATCTTGCACCATGTAGTCTCAGATTTAGTATACATATGCTAGATGAGCTTACCACCAAATGCCATATTTATTTTTGATAGCTCCAGCAAGCCTACTCCACCAACTTCTTTACTCGGTGACATTTCATTTAGTAAAATTAATGGGATTTTCATCTGTCATATTGCCTTTCCATAAGAAATCTCTTGTCAACTTCTCAATTTTTTGAGCCACTGACTAAGGAGATTTCAAAACTGAGATATAATAATTTGGTATAGCTGAAAAAATTGTTTTGATCATTAATATCCTTCATGGCAATGAAAGTCGTCTAGCTTTACATGCAACCATTCTACTTCTGATTATCTCAATGATTTTTTTCCAAAAAGTGGCTTTATTAGATCTAACAAAGAATGGGATTCCTAGATAAGAAGGTAATTCCTCCAAGGAGAACCCCAAAATATTAACTATATTCCTATAAAATATCTTGTTTGTGTTGTGAGTGGAGACCTTAGATTTCTGGGGATTTATCTTTTCACCAAAAATAGTGATATATAGATCTAGTGTGTCCTTGATATGCCTTGCTACTTGAGTATTTGATTTTCTGAATAGGAGAGTATCATCAGCGAACAATGAGTGTGTAACTACTATGGATGTTTTTGGTATGTGTACTCCTTGCCACATCCCTTTTTCATTTTTATGTTTGATCATTTTGGCGAAAGATTCTACCATTATAATGAATAAAAATAGAGATAATGGATCATATGTGTAGACGCAAAACAACCAGCTGGTACACCATTAATAAGGACTAAGAAGAATGCTCCTAATATACATGCCTTGACCTATTTGCACCATTTTTTTAGCAAATCCAATTTTTTTGAGAACTTTGAATAAGAATATCCAGTTGACTCTATCATACGCAATCTTCATGTTCATTTTTATAATAAAAGATGACAGCTCATGAACATCTACTAAATGCAAGATTTCGTGAGCCACTAAAGCCCCTTCCATAGTTTCCTTACCTAGTACAAAGCCTCCTTTTTCAGATGATGTAATTCTATTTATAAGGTGTTTAAGTCTCAGATAAATAGATTTGGTGATGATATTGTAGATTGTGTTTGATAAAGAAATCGGTCAAAAGTCCGCAAAGGTTTTGGGCTCCTTTATCTTGAGAATGAGTAATATTTGTTGTATTGAAGTGTTTAGAAATAAGGCAAATTTACTTGATTCCTCTAATGCTACCAATAATTCAAATAAAATTACATCCGAGCACCTTTGGAAGAATAAAGTTGTAAACCCATCTGGCCCAGGTGCTTTATATGTTTGTAAGGAAAAAACTACTTTAAGAATCTCCTCTAATGTAAATGGAGCCAAAAGAAGTCGATTGTATTGAGGAGAAACTAGAGGAGGTATGGCATCTAATAAATCATTTACCTTATGCTCATGTGGGGGTGGTTGCGGAGGAGGTGACAAAATATTTTTAAATAATTTAACCCCTTCTTTGTATACTATGTGCATCTGAAATTACATCTCTTGAGGTAGAATCATTAATAGAGAAGATTGTACTCGCTACCCTTTTTTGTTTTGTTGACATGTGAAAGAACTTGGTGTTCCTATCACCTTCCTTCAGCCACAGTTCTCAATATTTTTGTCTACAGTATCCATCTTCCCTTTTACACAACTCTTCCCATTCCTCTTGAAACTCTTTTTGTTTTACATAGGTTGCTCCATCCAGCCCACTTTGGAAAATCTTTTCATTTATATCAACCAAATCTTTTTCTACCACTTATTTCTGTGAGAAAATATTTTTGGAAACGTGATTGTTCCATATTTTAATCTTCCCTTTCACGTACTGCATCTTTTTAAAGAATTGGAATATTTTAGTGCCTTTCTAAAATGGTGTGCTTACCCACCACTATTTTAGTAATTGGTGAAAATTAGGGTGGTGAAACCACATCCTTTCAAACTTGAAAGATGTCATATGACTATGACTTGATAGTGATGTTGAATTAGTTATTTTTAGAAGTATAGGGAAGTGGTCTAATCTGATAAAATTTAAGATTTATGTCTGGGTATTAAAATCTTGAACTTTCCAACATTGAGAAATAAGAAATCTATCCAAACATTCTGCTATCTGAAGGAAAACTGATATTCTATTTTTCGATGTATAAGAACCATTTAAGGGAGCAATGTCTATTAAATCATTATCATTGATAAATATTATAAAATATTCCATATTTTTTATGGGAGAGAAGATTCCACCCTTTTTTCACTTGGTGAAATGATTGCATTAAAATCACCATCCAAAATGACGTTTAGATCTGCATGTTGTTGAATGACATTGGTAAGTGTTGTCCATAATGCTTAGCAATAGAAGTGTTTGTATTTCTAAGAATTTGAAGACATGTTGATAATAACATCTTTTTGTATTAAAGTGATCTATTTTATGTACGAAAGTTAGTAAATAGTTTAATTTAAAATTATTTTTCTTTATTTGTTTTCAGAATCAAGGTTCAATCTTTATTTTAGGTATGTGATTTGTTAAAATGATTCTAAGATTTTAAAATTCAAATTTAAAATGGTCACGTGTTCCCCTTTCTAATTATTTTTATAGTTTAACTAAAATACATAAATTGTACACTATATGTTAAAATATTGTATAAAAGGTCATGTCTTAACTCATTATTACATGTATAAAAATCATTAGAGAGCTTTGGTACATAGTGCATCATCATAAGAGCATAGTAATAGTATTATATGAGAATTGTATGACATATTGTATGACTATATTCTATCTTATATATTTGTTTCAAGTCATTAAATTGATAAATAAAAAGGTTTGACCAAAGGAGAACACTCATTTTTTAGCAAGCTCTTGAACGATGTCTATCAATACCACCCCTCTATATGTACAAAATATTTGTAGGGTTGAGAGTCTCCTTCATATGTGTAATGTAGATACAAGGATAGGGTTGAAATATACTATTATTGATCTACTTTGATTTACTTCCACACTCATTAACCTACTCCTAGATGATTTTATGAATAACCCTTTTCAAATTTCATTGTTTTGTTCCTAATAAATCTAATAGATAAATAATTTTTAAAATTGTAGGCTATAATTGAAATAAATTAACCATCAAAATTAACTAAATATATTATTTTTCAATTTTTCTAAACTCTATAAATATAATTAATAAATTAATATTACTACGCTATTAATAAAATATTTTTCTACACTACCCAAGAGTAATAATGGCAATACTAAATTATACCATGTATAATAGGCAATTTTGGTGTTGATAAAATATTATTCATTTTGGTCAACAACATAAACTATTCATCCACAGAGAGCTACATAAAGGCTATAACTTTATCTAGTGTGTTGAGTGAGGGATATAATATAAAACTAGATTTTCTTTCTCCAAAAGAAAAAGATAAAAAAAAAATTCTACACTACCCAAGAGTAATAATGGCAATACTACATTATACCATGTATAAAAGGCAATTTTGGTGTACTTTATCTAGTGTGTTGAGTGAGGTATATAATATAAAACTAGATTTACTTTTTTCAAAAGAAAAAGATAGTTTTGAATCATTTTTTATTGAAAAAGAATGCATGTTACATAAGAATTTGCACTAAAAATTGCAAAAATAAATTGACCATCAACATAAAACTAGATTTTCTTTCTCCAAAAGAAAAAAATATGATTTGAATCTTAAAATATTGGAAGGGAAAGGTGTTTTTTTATAATTCAAAGTTTAATTAATTTTTTTAATATTTTCAAAAGATTAATCAAGATTAATAATATAAGAAAGTTTAAATTTATATGAAAATGCAATGTGTTAGTATGTGTGAGGTCTATGGATTTATATTAGTATATTGTTGAAAAGTATTGTGTGATGTATAAACATGTGATGCCTTGTTATTGGTTTTCATTTAATAGGGACTCACATAATGTAATAAAGTATTTAAACTTGATGATTCATTTGTCCGATAGATCATTAGTTGGATAAGTTGATAGTAAATGGTCAATGGCAGTGTCATGAAAGCATTTAACTTGTCATCTTCTAATGGAGGGTGTTGATGTTTCCAACTATAGTTTGAATATTATAAATACTAACCATATATATATATATATATATATTCAAACATACTACATAATATTCTTGAAAAACCTATAGTCTTGAAAATTTTGTCTCCTTTGCAATAGTCTCATGTTCAAACAATTATTCTTCTAGATCCTTGACATACTACATAATTGCCTATGTTTCTCTTGAAGCATTTAATATATTCCCTAAAAAGAAACTGAAAATAAAACATTAGTGCCATATCTTATGATAGGATACCTTAGCTAAGTGGCCAACAAAATGAGACAATTAAAAAATTTCTCTCCTTTGCGCTGCATGTTCTGCAAGACTGATGGGGTGACCCTTCAAGAATATAAATTAATTTTACAATCTATAACTAATAATAAATATGCTCTTTATTAAATTCATCAAGAAAGTGTGAAATCTACTTAGAATTGGCTTAATTCTTGAAGATTTCTTATTACTAAGTTTGAGAACATATATAATCTAAAATAACTTATGAAAACATGAAATATATAGATAATTTATCATTTTAAACTTTTCCTCTGGACAATAGGAGTAAAACAACATAGATCAATGCCTTATTAGGGTGTTAAAGTCAATTCAAATCATCTCAATGTTTCCTTCTTGCAACGAAACTTAGTTAAGTGGATTGCTAGAATTAGTGCCTTACAATAATGCACCCTATAAAAGGAATTTACCACAATTCTTCTTCTAGATCCTTAACATACCACATAATTCCTATCATTTGCTCAAAGCATCTAAAATATTGCATGAAAAGAAGCAAAAAACAAAAAGAATATTATGATATCGTATGATTCAAGACCTTACGTAAGTGGCCAACAAACATGAGACAATTACAAAATTGCTCTTCTTTACAATGTAGGCTTTGCAAGGCCTATGGGATGACCCTTCAACATTTATCAATTGATTTTACAATCTTTGAATGGATAATAAATATGTTCTTAATATACACAAAGAAAGCATGAAATCTACATATAAATGGCTTAATTCTTTGATTTTCAGTTATTACCAGCTTTGAGAACATATATAATTTAAAATAACTTATGAAAAATGATATATTTAGATGATTTATCATTTTAAATGTTTCTTTGGTAAAATGGAAGGAAAACAACATAGACTAGTGCCTTGTTCGAGTAACAAAGTCAATTCAAGTCATGTCAATATTTCCTTAAAGAAATTAAACTAAGTTTAGTGGGTTTCTAGCCTTAGTGCCTTACAATAGTGCACCCTACGAGAGAAATTGACCATAATCCTCCTTCTAGATCCTTAATATATCACATAATTTCCTATGTTTTTCTAAGATCATTTTATCTCTTTCTTGAAAATAATAAGAAAAAAATATATGAAACTTATTATAGTGGGTTGCTAGCATTAGCGTCATACAATAATGCATCCTTAAAAATGAATTTTCCACAATTATTCTTCTAGATTCCTAACACACTGCATAATTGCCTATATTTTTCTCAAATAATTTAATCTTGTTTTTAAAAAGAAGCAAGAAATGAAATATTAGTGTCATATCCTATGATTGGAGACCTTAGGTAATTGGCCAATGAATAGGAGACAATTACAAAACTTCTCTCCTTTTCACTAGACATTCTATAAGACTTATGAGGTGACCCTTCAACAATGTTAATTTATTTTACAATCTATGAACAATACAGAAATTAAGGTAGCGGAACAAATTCCTACACTAACCATGAGAGAATGGTCATAAAAAACTTTCACGAATTTTTAAAATAGTTATAGAAACTTAAAAAAATAACATATATAACATGCAGATCACAACACATTGATTTATGTGAAGAAAAACCTTTTTTGGAGAAAAACTCCTCACTCCAAAAGCCACCCAACATATTATTCAGAAATCAATAGCAGAATAAAATATGCTTGCATAGAAAACTTCTCATTGGGTATCACCAGCCAGAGATCCAGAGCTAACTGAAAAATTATAATACTCTTACACACATACCCTCCATCTCATGCACCCAATATATAGAAGATACAATACATGAAACCATCAAACTATATTACAAAACCATGGGATAAAAACCACTTATAAAATGGCACTCATAATTTTATCTCCAATCAAAGATGCTCTATGATGTGTCAAAACAAATACCAACATGTGTAACTTCCTTATACATCTCATTTATGTGTTCAACATATTTTTACATTTTTTGTATTAAGAGACCCAACTTCCAAAGGCCACAACTTTTGAACTGGATTTCCAATTGATGAATAGTTTGAAGAAATGGAAAGCTTGTGACATCCTCTATTAAGATATAATCCACCATGATAGTTATTGATTATTTTAGCCCATTTAAAATCCTCTAATTCCTTAAAAATTGAATTTGTAAAATTTCTTCAACAACTTCAAAAACAAAAACTTTAATATCTTCAAATCTAGATGTGACCTTGCAACAAAAATTTATCGACGTGTTGATCTAGCCCATCCAAATCTTTGGGGAAAATTGAGGAAAAAATTGTGCTCAACATTACTATAAATAGTAATTGTATCTAAATGCAAGGTTGAGACACATTTCCTAACATGAACTAATATCAGAGATGCTCTCATAAAATGCACCAAGAAAGTGTGAAATCTACTTATAATTGGCTTAATTCTTTGAGATTTCTTATTAGGAGCTTTGAGAACATATATAAATTAAAATAATTTATGATAGCCCATCCGAACCTTTGGGGAAAATTTAGGAAAAAATTGTGCTCAACATTACTATAAATAGTAATTGTATCTAAATGCAAGGTTGAGACACATTTTCCTAACATGAACTAATATCATATATGCTCTCATAAAATGCACCAAGAAAGTGTGAAATCTACTTATAATTGGCTTAATTCTTTGAGATTTCTTATTAGGAGCTTTGAGAACATATATAATTAAAATAATTTATGAAATATGAAATATTTAGATGATTTAACATTTTAAAATTTTCATCTAGATAATGTGATGAAGACAACATAGACCAGTGCTTTATAAGGGTAAAAAAGTTAATTCAAGCCATGCCAATGTTTCCTCCTTGCAAATACATGATGACATGTAACGGATTAAATGTTTGAAGATATTAAGTTGATGATCATGCAAGGCATTAAATCAGCTAATGTAATGTATTATTATTGACGTCAAATTGATATAATTTATATGGTCATTGTAATACTGCCAAAGACTTCAAAGAACCGATGAATCAAAGACTATGCTATCAGTAATGCATATAAGTCAAGTATTCACTAAGTGATGACATACACCGACAGAGTGCACCCAACAGTCTAAGTAAAAGAATAAATTCATAGTGTTGCTTGACGAGGAAATGCACAGCATTACCAACGAGCAGAGTTTCAATGTTGCCCCACCGAAAAGACAAGGACGGAGATCCCGATGACTACTGAAGTCACACCGACGGAAAAGTCAATTATCAAGGATGACTAACTGAAGTGTTGACCGACAGAAAAGAGAGTTCAAAAAATGACAAAAATACTTAGCTTTCAAGAAGCTAAATATAGAGCTAACGCATACTTATCATTGTTTTAATCATCCAGATAAAGTTGGAGATGAGTAATTGATTTAAAGCTACTTTGTCTAGTTGGCAAGAAGATCTCTACAAGATCAGACTCGACATTTGCTTTAAATCTATTGGCAAAGATTCTTGAATGTGCCAAGATCAAGAAAGCCAAGAAAAGAGGAAATCATGTCTATAAGAGACAAACTCAATTCATTATGAATAGTGTGTGGGGGGTGAACAAGAGAAGAGGAAAGATGCTAATGAAAATCTAAAGGAGAAGAAAGTCTTAATTTCAGTCCTGATCAACAAGCTAAAGGAAGAGCTAGATTTTGTAGACACCGACGAACAGTGAGACAACCATCACAGAGCAGAACAAGTGTGGAGATAAGGTATATATTTGATTATATTGATCAGAGAAGTAATGGACCTACAATAGATCTAAAAATCTGCAATTAAGTTGTATGTATGAACATATCATTAGTGTTTCAATTTAACCATTGAAGCATATAATCCTCTTAATCGAGTAGGACTTAGAAGTCTTTTTCAATTGAGATACATCCCAAGGAGTATCAAAAAGTTTGATCACAAAAGTAGCATTGGAAATGCCTCATACCTATTGATAGGACAATAGAGTTTGATCAAGGATGGTAGAATTAGATGCCAGATACTAGTTGACAAACTATTTCTAAATCCTCTAACAAGGTCACACCTAATAGTGTGTTTGTAACCTTTAACAGGGTTGGCTCTTAACAGGGCTCACTTTAGAAGAGTGAAAATTTGGGGTACCGGTCCCAGTGGTTTTTCCCTTAATAGGGTTTTCACGTTAAAAATCCATGTGTTATGTGTGTATGATTCATTTCTTTACTATTTTGTATCTTACATAGTTAATTCTTGATTGATCGGTATACTCTACATATTTTAAGTGTTTCAGTAAATAGATGAATACTTATCGGTAACCAAACAGAAGAAGGTTTAATAGAGCAATCCGACAAGCAGTAAATTGATATAAGTATTTCATGGCATTCATCTTATAGGACAGAAGATAACTTGAGATATAATTTGTGGTTATAAGTTTAAAGGGTTGATTTAAGGATTAATTTTTTAGGCCACTGATTCACCCCCCCCCCCTCTCAGTTATTTCTAACAACTTGTATCAGAGCTTGTGTGCTTAGAAAGGAAAGTTTCAAGACCTAAGCTAAAGATCACAAGATGAACAGATGAGATGTTCCCAAGTTGAAAAAATATAATTTTTCTTCATGGCAGAGCAGAATAAGACTCCACTTATCAGGTATTGGTAATGATGTTACTCAATACTTAGAAACTGAATATGTGTTGCCCACAGAAGCACCAACAATTGAAAAAATGAGAGAGAAGCATGAACACAATGGCATGATGATAGAGCTTTCTTCCTCACTCTTTGATGCTAAATTTAAAGATGTCAAATCCTGCAAGACTGCAAAGCAGATGTGGGACAAATTGATGCTTGTACATGGTGGTGACAAGAATGTTTTGAGAGCTATGGTAGAAAGCCTTAGAGGAAAGTTTGATGATCTCAAAGTGAAAGAAGGTGAAAAAATCACTTTGTATAGGACAAGAATCAAAGAGGTAGTCAATGATATCTGAGGAGTTGGAGGCGTACTAGAAGAAGATACAGTGGTAAATAAAATTCTAAGAACCTTACTGCCTACTTATGCTATTAGAGTATGTTCTATTCAAGAAATGAGAGCAGTAGAAAATAGCAATGTTACTCTAGACAGTTTAATTAGAAGACTAATTTCATTTGAGATGAACAACTTTGATAATAGTGTCTTATCAAACATAGAGTTTGCATTCAAGTCTTCTGTGAGAATAAGTAAATCAATTCATAATAACACTATGAGAAAAGATAGTGATAGTGAAAGTGAAGAAGATGACCTTGATGAAATTGAAGTACTTATGGCCAAAAGAATGCAGAGAGGCAAAGGTAAATACAAAGGTAAATTACCACTTGTTTGTTTTAATTGCAAAGAGATTGGACACTTTGTTGCAAGATGTACTAACAGAAGAAAAGATGACAGAAGTAATGACAGATCATTTGAAAAGAAGTTTGACAGAGGTGATTACAGAAGCTACCGACAATCAGAAAGAAGAGATACCCGAGACTATAAGGAGAAAGGAAAGAAGGCCAGTTACCTAGAAAAATGCAAAGATGATGATACTAACACCAAATCTGATGAAGACATCGAGATGGTGTTTGTGGCTGTAAAGGATGATTCAGATGATGATGAAGAAAGGTATGTAGAAACAGCTCTTGTATCTAAGGTTAGCAAAAATGATGTTTGGATCATAAACAGTGGCTGCACTCACCATATGACCGGTGATGAGCAAAAGTTTGAGACTTTTGAATACTATAAAGGTGGTTTAGTAAGAATGGGTAATGACACACCTTGTCTAGTTGAAGGTAGAGGAACAATAATGTTGAATAACCAGATAAAATGTGAAAATGCTTATTG
>MU227459.1:3762641-3774055 GCA_018584345.1 Thuja plicata | reverse complement strand
TGTGGACCTATGAGGACAAAGAGTTATTATAGAGATAGATATTTTATTCTCTTTGTTGATGATTACTCTAGAATGATGACATTCATGTTTCTAAAAGATAAATCAGAAGCATTTAAGATGTTTAAATGGTACAAAGCAATGCTTGAGAAGAAAAGTGGTAAGGAATTAAAATTCTTAAGGTCAGATAAAGGAGGGGAATTTATTTCAGATGAATTCACTAACTTTTGTAATGAGCATGAAATCAAAAGACAGGTCTCTACACTGAGAACACCACAACAAAATGGAATTGTTGAAAGAAGGAACAGATCCATAGTTGATTATGCAAGGACACTGATGATAGAGAAAGGCATCACCCAAATCTTCTTGAGGGAAGCTGTTAGTACTGTTGTTTACACATTGAACAAAGTACAATTAAAGAAAGACACCTTATGAGCTATGGTATGGATACACACCCAATGTATGTTATTTCAAAAATTTTGGCAGTCAGTGTTATATTCTAAAAGATGATAGAAATGGAAAACTTGACTCCAAGAGTGATGAAGGAACATTTCTAGGGTATTCTACCAAGAGCAAGGCTTATAAATGTCTAAACAAAGCCTCTAACAAAATTGTTGAAAGTGCAAATGTAAAGATAGATGAATTTGTAGAGAAGAATGAAAAGGAAAGCACTAAAGGACCAGAGGAATACAATAAGTTTACTTACAATGAGGAACTTGACACTCTACCCTACCAACAATGTAGAGATCCCAAGCAACAGATCATTGCACCCAAGCATCAGGCTACAAATACTGACGATCAGAATATTGCTCAAGATGATGCACAACTTGATGGAGAACAGAATGAAGAACAAAATGATGGTCAAGCTGATGGACAAAGAGTTGTACATTTACTTTCAAGATATTTTAGAAGGAACCATCCACAGGACCAGATCATAGGAGATAAAAAGGTTGGTATGAGAACTAGAAGTAAGTCTCCAAATACAAGATGTCTTATTTGCGATTATGAGCCCAAATCTGTCAATGCTACACTAGATAATGATGAATGGATAAGTGTTGTGAATGAAGAGATTGAAAAGATAGAGAAAAACAAGACATGGACACTTGTATCAAGACCATATGACAAGAATATCATTGGTACAAAATGGATATTCAGGAATAACCTGAATGAGAATGGAGAAGTCACAAGAAATAAAGAAAGACTAGTATGCAATGGGTATGCACAAGAAGAAGGAATTGACTATGGAGAAACCTTTGCACCTATTGCTAGGCTAGAAGGAGTCAGAATATTACTTGCTTTTTCTGCATATAAAGGATTCAAGGTATATCAAATGGATGTCAAGTCTGCATTCCTGAATGGAATACTTGAAGAAGAGGTATACATTGAACAAACAGAAGGTTTTGTTGATCCAGAAAAAAGGGACATGGTATGTAGACTTCACAAAGCTCTGTATGGATTGAAACAAGTACCTCAAGCCTAGTATGAAAGACTTCATTCCTATCTTATAAGTATTGGATTTGTAAGGATTGCTGAAAAATAGTAATCTTTACTTGAAGGAAGATACTAATGCTACCATTTTGATTGCTGAGATATTTGTTGATGACATCATATTTGGAGGCAATGATATGCTATGCAAATCATTTGCAAATGAGATGAGAAAATAATATGAGATGTCTATGTTTGGAGAGATCAAGTTCTTTCTTGGTCTGCAGATCATGCAACAAGATGAAGGTATTTTCATTACGCAATCCAAGCACATCAAAGAAGTACTAAAAATATTCAAGATGGAAGAGTCCAAACCAGTTGGAATAGTGATGGCAACTGGATGCAAGCTAACAAAGGAGGACAAGACATCAGAGGTAAATCAGACTTTGTATAGATCAATGATTGGAAAACTCATGTATGTTGTACATACCAGACCAGATATTGCACATGCAGTAGGAATAGTTACTAGATTCTCTGCTAATCCCAGGGAATCACATATGACTGTTATGAAAATAATTCTAAGATATTTGAAGAATACCAAGGAATATGGCTTATGGTATAGAAGAGAGGGCAAATTTGAACTTAAGGTCTTTACCGATGATGATTGGGCTAGAAATATTGATGACCAGAAGAGCACAACTGGAGGAGCATTCTTCATGGGTGACAGACTTGTCACATGGATCAGTAAGAAACAAGGATGCATCTCACAATCTATTGCAGAGGCAGAGTGTGTTGCTACTGTTGCAAACTGCCCAAATATTGCATTGATCAAACAGTTACTGGAAAGTATGCATATGAAAATTTTAGAGCCAGTAATTATCTATTGTGATAATACAAGTGCAATAAAAATTTCCAAGAATCCTATCATGCATGCCAAAACAAAGCATATTGCCATCAAGTATCATTATTTGAGAGAACAAGTTCAGGAAAAGGAGGTGATACTTGAGTATGTGTAATCAAAGGAGCAATTGGCTGATATCTTCACCAAGCCACTGCCCAAGGATGCATTTGAGTACTTGAAAAAGAGACTAGGGGTCAGACCCTTGTCTACTGGTTAGTAAGCTGACTAGAAGGTTGCATCAGTGTACATATTATCAGAATATCATTTATGTTGATGCAAGTAGAGAAACTTCAAAGATAAATCTATACACAGCAAGGTATTTATCTACTCTAAGCAATAGAGGTATTACCGATGAACTGGGAAATTCAAGTAATATATTATGGATAGAAAGGATCCACTTGACATAACTGTCAAAAGCTTGTATGAAAAGATAAGATGTTTGGAATTAATGTCAAAGGGAGAGAAATATCTCATTATCATACTGATAAATCAAGAGATTTTATCCATTATTCATCCCAGGAAGAGATCATATCCACCAAAGAGAAGTAACCAGAAAGGGAGAGCAAATAGAAATGGAGAGAAAACATCAACAGAAAGGAGAACAGTCAAAGGGAGAGAGTTTGACATAGAAGGAGAACACATCACATCAGAGAAAGAAATATTCTACATCCATCCAGTGAAGGATTGAAGATAGATAGAAAGCTGCAAGAATCAAATCAAAGCTATTTGAGCTTACCGATAGCTAGACATTTGGAATAAGTTACATTAGAAAAGCTTGATGAAACTGTATATTTCATAGTGTATTAGCAATAGTATAGTATGATAATGTAGTATGTTGCCATCAATGCTAAAGGGAGAGATTGATGACATGTAACTGATTAAATGTTTGAAGATATTAAGTTGATGATCATACAAGGCATTAAATCAGTTAATGTATTCTATTGTCATTGATGTCAACTTGATATAATCTGTATGGTCATTGTAATACTGCCAAAGACTTCAAAGAACCAATGAATCAAAGACTATGCTATCAGTAATGTATATAATTCAAGTATTCACTAAGTGACTACATACACTGACAGAGTGCACCTGATGGTCTGAGTAAAAGAAAAAAATCACAGTGTTGCCCGACGAGGAAATGCACAGCATTATCGATGAGTAGAGTTTTAGTGTTGCCCGATGGAAAAGACAAGGACAGAGATCCCGATGAAAACTAAATTCACACCAACAGAACAGTCAATTATCATCGATGACTAACTGGAGTATTGACCAATAGAACAGAGAGTTCTGAAAATGACAAAAATGCTTAGCTGTCAAGAAGCTAAATATAGAGTTAACAGATACTTATCATTATTTTAATCATCCAGATAAAGTCAGAGATAAGTAATTGATTTAAAGCTGCTTTGTCCAGGTGGCAAGAAGATCTCTACGAGATCAGACTTGAGATTTGCTTTAAATCTATTGGCAAAGATTGTTGAACACGCCAAGATCAAGAAATCCAAGAAAAGAGGAAATCATGTCTATAAGAGACAAACTCAATTCATTATGAATTGTGTGTGGGGGTGAACAAGAGAAGAGGAAAGATGCTAAAGAAAATCTAAAGGAGAAGAAAGTCTTCATTTCAGTCCTGATCAACAAGCTAAAGGAAGATCTAGATTCTGCAGACACCGACGAACAGTGAGACAAGCATCACAGAGTATAACAAGTGTGGAGCAAAGATAAATATTTGATTATAGTGATCAGAGAAGTAATGGACCTACAATAGATCTGAAAATATGCAATTAAGTTGTATGTATGAACAAATCATTAGTGTTTCAGTTTAACGATTGAAGCATATAAGCCTATTAACTAAGCAGGACTTAAAAGTCTTTTTCAATTAAGATACATCCCAAGGAGTATCAAAAAGTTTGATCACAAAAGTAGCATTGGATATGCCCGATACCTATTGACAGGCTAAGAGATTTTGATCAAGGATTGTAGCATTAGATGCCAGATACTAGTTGACAAACTATTTCTAAATCCTCTAACAAGGTCACACCTAACAGTGTGTTTATAACCTTTAACAGGGTTGGCTCTTAATAGGGCTCACTTCAGAAGAGTGAAAATTTGGGGTACCGGTCCCAGTGGTTTTTCCCTTAACAGGGTTTACACATTAAAAATCCATGTGTTATGTGTGTATGATTCATTTCTTTACTATTTTGTATCTTACATAGTTAATTCTTGATTGATCGGTATACTCTACATATTTACTGTGTTTCGGTAAATAGATGATTGCTTATTAGTTACCAAACAGAAGAAGGTTTAACAGAGCAATCCGACAAGTAGTAAATTCATATAAGTATTTCATGGCATTCATCTTATAGGATAGAAGATAACTTGAGATATAATTTTTGGTTATAAGTTTAAAGGGTTGATTTAAGGATTAACTTTTGAGGCCAATGATTCACNTCCCCCCCCCCCCCCCCCTCAGTTATTTCTAACAATACACCTAGCTCAATGGGTTTCTACTTAGTGCCCTAAAATATTGCACCCTAAAACAGGAATTTACCACAATTTTCTTTCTATATCCTTTACATACCACATAATCTCCTGTATTTTTCTCAAAGACTTTAATATCTTCCGTGAAAAGAAGAGAACAAAATATATACTGCAATAAAATTGCAAAGCTGAACTCAAAAACCTTTGATCTTTTAATTCATGTAGAGTCGAATGTGCATTGTGGAGATAACTATAATAAACTCACATTATCATATATTGCAATGTAAGCCAAAACACGGTGTACATTAAAGAATATCATATAGAGATTCAGACCTTCATCTATTATTAAAATAACTAATTTATCTATACTATAACACAATCAATACATTTTTCAAAAACCTTATACAAGGCTCGAAATTCCATTTTATGGATACAAGGTAGAAAAAAATTAAAGCCTTGTGTAACTTTCACATTTTAATTTGACCAGCATTACAACAAGAATATGGCACAAAGGTATAACCATCTCATATAAGACAAAAAAATTCAAGAAAATTGATGAAAGGTGCAAATTTTTCTACTGTATACTGTAAAGAAGCAACTCACAGTTCAGTCTTAATATATCCTAAACAATGTGAATTTGAGAGTTAATATATAAGGTACCTTATAAGTTGTGGTATGGTATACCTTGTAATTTTAAGTATTTCATAGGTTTTGGTAGTAAAAGCTTCATCAAAAGAGATGAAGAAGATTTAGGAAATTTTGATTCAAGATGTGATTAAGGAATCTGTTTTTGCTACTCGACCAAAAGCAAGGGTTATTAGTTGAATACAAAAATGTCAAGGTAGATAAAGAATGGAATCGGGAGATACAAGAGCCAAAAACATATGAAATTTATGAACCTCTTTACATGGAGGAAGAAGAAGGAAAGGTATAAGAGATCAAGGAGAAAGAACAAGTATTTTAAAAGACCCCCAAGGCTTTAGAAAAGTATGTTCAAAGGAATCATTTAGAAAATCATATCATTGGCAATAAGAATGGAGGAGCCAAAATAGGAGAAGATTTGCAAAGGAAAAGGAATAAGTGAACCCCATCTTCTATCAAGAATTTAACCTAAGATGTTTGATGATGCCAGTATAAATGAAGGTTGGTTGTAGGAAGTGGAAGAAGAGCTAAATTGGATTGAGAAGAAACATAAATGGAAACCAGTTCTTAAAACCATAGATAAAAATGTTATCAGAACAAAAGGGGTATTACAAAACAAGGTTAATGAAGAAGTAGAAGCAAAACGGAACAAGAAAAGGTTGGTCTACAAGGGTTATTCATAAATTTAAATAATTGACTTCAAAGAGAGGTTTAATCTGATGGCTATGATGGAACCAATTATGATGTTTCTTGCCTTTTTTATTACAAAAAATTTAAGCTTTATGAGATGGATGTCAAACCAGCATTCTTGAATTGTGATCTAGAGGAATAAGTCTACATAGAACAACCTAATGGCTCTTAGTTGTCATAAATATTGACCATGGTTTGCAGAATTAACAAGGCTTTGTATTGTCTTAAATAAGCTTGCATGACTTCATATGGAAGTTTGGACGAGTATTTACTTAAACAATGCTTCAATAAAGGGACTATAGATAAAGAACAATATTTACATTAAGGTAAAGGAAGAAAAACTTTTAATATTTGTTGTATATGTTTATGGCATCATTTTTGGTGGAGATGATGTTGTATGCAAAATGTTTGCAAAAGAAATGTAAAAAAGAGTTTTAAATGTCTATGTTTAGTTAGTTTTTTTCTTCCATTGGATTCAAGTTTCTTAGATGAGTAATGGTATCTTTATTTCTTAGGCCAAGAATGTTAAGGAAATGTTACAAATTTTTGGTGTGGGGATTAAAGAATAGTGAATACTCCAATGGCTACAAATTGTAGCTTGAAAACAAATGACGAGTCTCTTCGAGTTGATCAAACTATTTATAGGTCTATGATTAGAGAATATTTTTATTTGACTTCTTTTAGACGTGATATAATGCATGCAGTATTTTTGGTTGCAAGATATCAATATAATCCTAAGAAATGATATTAGAAGGGTATCTAAAGTATATTTAGATATTTTAAGGGAAATCTAGATTATGCTTGTGGTACAGAAAGGATATTGATTTTTGGTTGAAGGACTACACTGGTGTTGATTATGATGGTTGTGTGTGCATATAGGAGTACTATTGGCAGTACATTTTTATAGATAGATAAGTTGGTCTCTTCGTTTAGCAAGTAGAAAGACTCAATGTCCTTATTCATAGAATAAGTTGAACATATTATTGTTTCTTCTTGTCCCACTCAAGTCCTATGGATGAAGAAAACTTTGAAGGACATCAAGGTGATGTATGATGATCTCATTCTAATTATCTGATATAATGCAAGTGCTATAAACATCTCAAATAATTTAAATATGCATTCAAGGGTCGATCATATTTCTATTACATTTTAATTTTTGAGACAAAAGGTTGCAGAACAAGAATTTAGATTAGAGTACATTCCTACAAAGAAACTCTCAAAGAATACTTTTGACTATATCTGGGAGAAGCTAGTGGTTATTTTCCCTCCTCCAAAGTAGATGCATGAGATAGTGCATCTATCCGAGGAGAGAATCTTAAGGCATATCCTTTGCCTCCTAGAATAATGTGGTCTAATCCTCAGGCAGAGTAGGTTGTCTAATTGGTTGTTACTGATAGAATGAGAGAGAATGAAAGAATGAGTCGATATGAAATGTTTGATGAAGAATTATATGAATGTCTTTTTTTCTTGATGTCAAGGGGAGAGATATCGGTGAAAGGGGGACAGAGTGTGAATAAATTTTGAAATAAGAAGAATATGATGATGAGTGATTCCATCAATGAGAAAGGGGGATATTTTTGGAAATTGGTGTTTTTATTGATGTCAACCCTTTCCCTACTTGAACTTGAGAGCTTGTTGATATGTGTTGTGGTTTTGATATTTTTGTGTCAACCCTTTGATTGTTGTGATGTTGTAGTTATGATAATATAATATGATTGTGGCATTGATAATTATGATGCCAGTCCTGTATTGATATGTGTACCTTTTGCAAATTATGATTTTTTAGCACCCACGTTAGTGTGTTTTCATCTTAACATGCATAATAGGACTTCATATGGCACTTAATGGAAACCTAAATTAAAATATAGTTCCAATGTTATTTAATTTCAAAAATAATAATGTGAGCCCTTATTTTTAGGCATTCCCCTTTATTATTTATCCTCTTCAATCATCTATTAGCTTACATAGGCCTTGTGCTACCATTCTGGCCTTTGCACTTCTTCCTAACCTTGAAATAATATGTACCTCATAATCTGGTATCTCATAGTTATCTGGGAATTAGGATTTAATTTTGAGACCATATTGGTGGTTATACAATGGTTTTGGCATTCTATACCTAGGTATAGAATGCCCTAGGCATTATATACCTCAGGTTTTGGGTTGAAATTTAAATCAAGGCCCCATGTTGGTAATATTGTGGGATTTCCAAATTTGTGGTTAGTATGGGTTAATTTTAAATCCTGAAATGTTGTCAGAGGTATATGAGTAGCCTATCTCTCCTCATTTTGGTAATTAATCCATTATCAAGAACAATCAAGAAATCAAGAAGGCAATCAAGATTTCAAGAGATCCTTGGCATCCCATTATTCTCAAGAATTCAAGGTGTCTTCAAGGAAAATATTCTCCATGGATCAAGCTTATTTTCCTCATTGGAGACCAAGAAAAAAATATTCTATCATCAAGGAAGAAGATCTGCACACATTCAAGCAATCAAGTCTTCAAATCTTCATGTAATCTCTTTTATTCTCAATCAAGTATTGTGGGATACTACAACATCCAAACACAAGGTTTTGTCTTTGATGATTTCCTTCTGGGATATTTTGTTAAGTCAAAGCTATTGCATTAACTTACTTGATCACATTCAAAGAAGCATTTACATTGCCAAGGTATGATATACTTCATTTCTTAGATCTAGCCTCTACTATATGAAAATATACTTTCATTTACTTTATTTCATTTCAATGTTGATTCCAAATAGGGGTTTGACTGAGGCAAACCCATCTTTAAAACCTTCTTCCCCATTTTTTTGTGTGTAGGAATAGGTGGTGAACCTACTAGAGCAAATTTAAGTAATACAGGATTCAATGGACAATCCGAGAAAGTTTAAGACAAATTTGTAGGGTATACAGAAAGAAAACCATTTTGTACCTGGGTACAAAATTCCTAGGGCATTCTATACCCTCCAAAATAGCTTTAGATTTGAACCACAGGTCAAACCTATTAGAAAAGAACATTGTGGAACACTTTCCATAGTATCAAATTATTAGGGGAAATTTAACAGGTGTGATTATCAATACCAATTATAGTCATCAAGATGCACAAAATTAAACAGAGTAAATACAGAAGAATAAATAAGCACAGAATAGAACATCAGTATTTACGTGGGAAAACCCTTACGGGTAAAAAACCCACCACCAGAAAAACCCCAGTCTTCTTTGTATTACAGTAAACAATTTACATAGAGCAGACAATGGATTTTTTACATAGGCTCATAGGCTCAGATTCTATAATCAGCTCAGATTGCACAATCAACCTAACATAGCACCACACTAGTTTGACACTCTTCCTTATCTACCTCTGTAGTAAATTCCTAGTGAATCTCACAAACATTTATACACTCTGCAATTCGTTATGGAATTCAGTATATCAACTGTCACTTTACAAAATGGTTACTCACAGCCTTGGTATTCTCCATCTGACATTCTTGATGGTTACTCCTCCATCCAACGATCCCTTCGGCATCATTTAACTCCCTTTACCTTAGAGACTCCCTTCGCCTCGAGTCACTCCCTTTGCCTCGGACACTTTCTTCGGCCTCAAATCACTCCATTTGCCTCAGAGACTCCCTTTGCCTCGGGTCACTCCCTTTGGCCTCAGATCACTCCCTTCGCCTCGGAGACTCCATTTTCCTTGGGTCACTCCCTTTGCCTTAGACACTCCCTTCAACCTCATATCACTCCCTTCACCTCAGAGAATCCCTTCACCTCAGGTCACTCCCTTTTCCTCAAACACTCCCTTCAGCATTGGGTCACTCCCTTTGGCCTCGGACACTCCCTTGGGCATCGAGTCACTCCCTTCAACCTTGTACACTCCCTTCAACCTTGGAGACTCCCTTTAGCCTCAGACACTCCCTTCACCATCGGTACCAATTGCATATCATACAGTATCAACACCTCGCCGCCAACCCAAATGGATAGCCACTGGGTAAAGTCATTTGTATGGTGACCATCGTATGGTGAACCTCACCCGTATAGGGAGTACATCCAAGACATATCCAAACAATCTCCCACTTGATGAGGTACATACTAACACCTTGAGATGCTCAAGGAAAAACATGGACTCTAATTCCCATCAACACTGATATACCACCCGAACACAAAACCATCAGGAACTAGAATTTACTGTGCACAATTGAGATACTTGGAAAATAGTATCATCTCATTCATGGGCGTTCCCACCTTCTACCATGCCACTACCATTGGAGACACATAGAGGCTATCCACTAAGAAAAACCATATAATCTATCTCCTAGAGAACCTGGTGTAGGAGCACCTATTTACAAGGAAAGATCCAAGAGGTTCCAAAGAAGAAAAATTTCACTTTATTTCATAAGGTCATGTGTGATGTATTGAGTCCATCGATGTAAGGCTAAATGAGCCATTTTGTCAAAATTGTCCATTTAGGGAATAGATTGGTCAAATAGGTAAAATGATGTAAAAGGTAATTAATATGTGGTTTTGATTTGATTCTAAGGTTATTACAAAGTTTTAAGATCATTGGGTTAAAGTTGCAAAAGTTGTCAACTTGACAACAAAAGTTGTCAAGCAAAAATGTTGCCAAAATGCAAAAGAAGGTGAAAAGTGGTTTCCATCGGTTTTTGAGGGTAGTTAGAGAGGTTTGGAATGTCAAAAGGATTTATATATCATTGTATTTTTTAACCAAATCATTATGTAAAGTTGGAGAAGGATTGGAAATCATTGGAAGCAATTTTGGTATCATATTTTCATTGTTCAATCTATTGTTTTGTTGTCTTGAAAGTTTTCCCTCTTGTTTCTAGGCCTTGTACGGCCATGTATAGTTTAGAAACAAGTGTATTTGTATTATGATATTTTATAATAGTGAATAATCTTTCCATTCCTTCTGATTTGAGTTTATTTCATGCAATTTTGAGAAAGTTATGAGAGTTTTGGTAAAAACCGTTTGTAACTACCCAAAACCCTAATTCATGAAAACCAGTTTTGGAAGGATCATCATAACTTATTATTTAACCGTTGGATCTTTCTATAAGTTTCACAAAAGTTCTGTAACTTTCATTTCTATAATCTAACTGGAGCGACTGGCTTGGTTATCAATATTGGTAGAGTTATTAATGAATGTTTATGACTGTATTTTCATGACCAGAATACAGTAAATTTCATAGTTGAACAAATGTAATGCTTCAATCCATAGATTGATTAAACTAAGTTGAGAAGTTATTTTGATGGTGATTATGGTATGATCC
>MU227459.1:3727700-3739503 GCA_018584345.1 Thuja plicata | reverse complement strand
TTCACTTTCACTATCACTATCTTTTCTCATAGTGTGTTTATGACTTGATTTACTTATTCTCAAAGAAGATTTGAATGCATACTCTATGCTTGGTAAGACACTATTATCAAAGTTATTCATCTCAAATAAAATCAGTCTTCCAATCAAACTATCTAGAGTTACATTGTTATTTGCTACTGCTCTCATTTCTTGAATGACAGATACTCTAATAGCATAATTAGGCAGTAAGGTTCTTAGAATTTTACTTACCATTGTATCTTCTTCTAGTACACCTCCAACTCCTTGGATAGCATGGACTACCTCTTTGATTCTTGTGATGTACTATGTGATGTTTTCACCTTCTTTCATTTTGAGAATATCAAACTTTCCTCTAAGGCTTTCTTCCTTGGCTCTCAAAACATTCTTGTCACCACCATGTACATGCATCAATTTATCCTACATCTGCTTTGCATTCTTGCAGGTTTTGACATCTTCAAATTCAGCATCGAAGAGTGAGAAAGCAAGCTCTATCATCATGCAGTTGTGCACATGCTTCTCTCTCATTTTTTCAACTGTTGGTGCTCTTGTGGGCAACACGTATTCAGTATCTAAGTATTGAGTAACATTATTTCCAATACCTGATAAGTGGAGTCTTATTCTGCTTTACTATGAAGCAAAATTGTATTTGTTCAACTTGGGAACATCTCGTCTGTTCATCTTGTGATCTTTAGCTTAGGTCTTGAAACCTTCCTTCTAAGCACATAAGCTATGATACCAATTGTTAGTAATAACTGAGAGGGGGGGTGAATCAGTGGCCTCAAAAATTAATCCTTAAATCAACCCTTAAAAATTATAACCACAACTTATGCATGTAGTTATCTTTTTTTCTACAAGATGAATGCCTTGATATACTTATATCAATTTACTACTTGTCAGATTGATTTTTAAAAACTTCTTTTGTATGTTTACTGATAAGCAGTCAACTATTTACCGAAACACAGTAAATATGCATGGTATAGTGATAAATCTAGAATTGCATGTGTGAAATGTAAAATAGTAAAGTAATGAAATATAAACACATAACACATGGATTTTTAACTTGGAAACCTTGTTAAGGGAAAAACCACTAGGACCGATACCCCAAATTTTCACTCTTCTAAAGTGAGCTCTGTTAGGAGCCAACCCGGTTAAAGGTTACAAACACATTTTTTGTTGTGTACTTGTTAGAGGATTTAAAAGATAGTTTGTCACCTAGTATTTGGCTTCTAATGCTACCTTCCTTGATCAAATACTCACTTGGCTTGTCAATAGGTATCGGGCATATCCAATGCTACTTAGTATGATCAAACTTTTTGATACTCCTTGGGATGTATCTCAATTGTAGAAGACTTTTAAGTCCTTCTCAGTTAAGAGCTTGATACTTCAATGGTTAAACTGAAACATTAATGATCTGTTCACACATATAAATTAATTGCAGATTTTCAGATCTATTGTAAGTGCATTACCTCTCTGATCAATATAATCAATTTTATACCTTTGTTCCACACTGTTCTGCTCTGTGATGTTGTCTCACTATTCGTTAGTGTGTGCAGAATCTAGCTCTTTCCTTAACTTGATTGATCAAGCCTGAATGAAGACTTTCTTCTCCTTCAAAATCTCTTTAGCATCTTCCCTCTTTTCTCTTCACCCCACACAATTCTTAACGAATTGGGTTTGTCTCTTTATAGACATGATTTGCCTTTTCTTGGCTTTCTTGATTCTTGGTGTGATCCACAATTCTCGGCAATTAGAATTAAAGAAAACTCCAATTTTCTCTCAAAGAGATCTTCTTGCCAACTGGACAAATCAGCTTTAAATCAATTACTTATCTCCAGCTTTATCTGGATTATTAAAACGATGATAAGGATCAGTTAAGTCTATTTTTAGCTTCTTGATAGCTAACATTTCTGAACTCATTGTTCTGTCGGTCAACACTTTAGTTAGTCATCAGTGATAACTGACTGCTCTGTCGGTATGAATTTAGTTGTCATCAGGATCTCTGTCCTTGTCTTTTCTGTTGGGCAACACGGTAATTTTGTCCGTCAGGTTACTCTATGTTTTGCTCTTCAGGCAACACTGTGACTTTGCTCGTCGGTAATGTTGTACATTTTCTCATCGGGTAACACTGTGACTATTCTCTTTTACTCTGACCGTCGGTGTGCATTCTATCAATGTATACAGTCACTTAGTGAATACTTGACTTATATGCATTACTGATAGCATATCCTTGATTCATCAGTTCTTTGAAGTCTTTGGCAGTATTTCCATGACCATACAGATTATATCAAGTTGACATCAATGACAATACAATAGATCAACTGATTTAATTCCTTGTATGATCATCAACTTAACATCTTCAAACATTCAATCAGTTACATGTCATCAGGCATTGTGACAAAATTCTTCCACACATCACTGCAAACAACTCCCACTGTACGTTGGTGTCGAGTCACACATGGCATTGTGACAAACATCTACTCATCCTAATGTGCTCTCCATCTCAACCTGCAATATTTATTACTTACACCCTATAAATTACCCACTATAGAAATGACACAAACAATTTTCTCACAAGGATAACCCAACTAGCCTTGCTCTGATACCACTTGTTAGGAAAGAACATTGCGGAACACTTTCCACAGTATCAAATTCTTAGGGGAAATTTAACAGGCATTATTATCAATACCAATTATAGTCATCAAGATGCATAGAAGTAAACAGAGTAAACACGGAAGAATAAATAAGCACATAATAGAACACCAGTATTTATGTGGGAAAACCCTTACGGGTAAAAAACCCATGACCAAAAAAACCCTAGTCTTCTTTGTATTACAGTACACAATTTACATACAATAGACAATGGATTTTTTACATAGGCTCACAGGCTCATATTGTACAATCATCTCAGATTGTACAATCAACCTGACATAGCACCATAGCAGTTTGACACTCTTCCTTCTTTGCCTCTGTAGTACATTCCTAATCAATCTCATAGACATTTATACACTCTACAATTCGTTATGGAATTTGGTATATCAATTGTCACTTTACAAAATGGTTACTCACAGCCTTGGTATTCTCCATCTGACAGTCCTGATGGTTACTCCTCCATCTGATGTTCCCTTTTAGCATCGGTTCACTCCCTTCACCTCGGAGACTCCCTTCACCTTGGGTCACTCCCTTTGCCTCAGACACTCCCTTTGGCCTTGGATCACTCCCTTTTCCTGAGAGACTCCCTTTGCCTCAGGTCACTCCCTTTGGCCTTGGATCACTCCCTTCACCTCGGATCACTCCCTTCACCTTGGGTCACTCCCTTTTCCTTGGACACTCCCTTCAGCCTCGAATACTTCCTTTGGCCTTAGATCACTCGCTTTGCCTTGAAGACTCCCTTTGCCTCAGGTCACTTCCTTTCCTCGGGTCACTCCCTTTGCCTTGGACACTCCCTTTAGCATCAGGTCATTCCCTTCAACCTTAGACACTCCCTTGGGCATCAGTTCACTCCCTTCAGCCTCGGACACTCCCTTTGGCCTCAGACACTCCCTTCACCATTGGTACCAATTGCACAACATACGGTATCAACACCTCGCTGCCAACCCAAATGGACAGTTGCTGGGTAAAGTCATCTGTACGGTGAGCACCGTACGGTGACCACCATATGGTGAACCTCTCCCATACAGGGACTATGTCCAAGACATATCCAAACAAAACCTTTTTTTTTATTTCTCTTTTCAGTACATATAGGTTTTTTTTTTTTTTGTTGGTTTGTATCTTGCTGAAAAGTATAATTTTTTCGCTGGTCTTATCTCTTGTATCACCCCCATAACATTCTCCTAAATAAACTTATTCTAATCATCAACTTGTGAAGGATATTTGCACTCATTTAGCCCTTAAGTCATCTTGATCTTATTGTGTTATCTTTCTTCTGAGTGTGCAATAGGAAGTAGGATCAACTCCCTTGTCTCTATTTTTCTATTAGATAATATGGTTATAAAAATGTGGAGAGATTTTTAAATGCATGATGTATACCAAATGTGTTTCTACTCTAGTATTTGTATGTTGCAGAAGGAAAAATATTTTTCTAGTGATTGATGGATCATGGTGACTGATGGTTGATGGTATAATTCTCTTTTATGGATATCCACCTACATGGTGCTAATGTCTTCACTATATTGCATTTCTAATCATAAAGAAGATGACACATTATGGAGAGATATTTTTATTTTTGTGATGATTAGAATTGTTGCAGTAAGATTGGAACTCAACCCTCCTTTGCATTGGCATTAATGTGTGTTGGCAAACATAGTTAGAATTGAAATATTTTTTAGTGGTGATATCATGTTGAGATGGGGACTAGAAGCATGACATTTCTGAGATAAGGAATAGAAGCATGACATTGTTGAGATGAGCATTAGAAGCATCAATTTGTTGAAATGGGGAAACAAAGCATGAAATTAGTATTTATGGTTGTATGATGCTACAAACTATTGTAGTACCTCTCTTGTTTCTCCTGATGACAAATTATTTCCAAAAAGGTATCATCATCATCATTAAAGAATGTGCTTGTTGATAAGTGGTCTGGTAGTTGCCTGAAAGAATACTCAATGTTCCTCCATTTATTTTGATATGGCCTTGTGGATTAGAACATATATTGTATGTTTTGCGTATGTTGCACTCCTACCTTTTCAGGTCCTTGGCATTGTCATTGATATCTCCCATGTATGTAGTGTGTTGGTAGTTTGGGTGTATGTTAGAACAAGTTTAGAAAATGCTTCACATTTCTCCAGATTGATGTATCTTATTTTTCAGCAAGGAGAGAAGGATAATAATATATGTGCAATATCACTATTCATTTTTTCTAGGGGAAAGGTAAATCACTAGTATATTTTTTATGATATGCTTCATAATTGCATTTTTTTAGCCTTCCACTTATGAAGAACCATGTGTTAAATTGATTATGGAAACTTTGATCGTTTAAGAAACATGAAATATGTTATAGGGAATGATGCCGTGTATTCAAGGAACATCTCTATGCGATCTACATGGCAGTGATTGAGAATTATGGTATTGCATTATGTCTAGAGTTGGTTTCCAGGGTTATTTGTGTCTATTTGGCTACCAAGGGTATGTTCTCTTGATTATTTTCATGTTACTTGTTGCATTGTATGATTTGTAGAATTATCTTTAGGTCTCACTTGACTGTGTGGATATCCACATTGAGTAGTTTAATGTTGAATACGTATTTAATTTGGAGTATTTGTTGATATGTGTTACCTTGATTCTGGCATTGGAGGATGTCTTCTAATCATGTGTGATATTTCAGATCACCTTGGATATTTTTATTTAATTTTTAGGTCATATGTATCTCCTAGTTAGGATTGCTTTAACAAAGTTTATGCTTTGGTGATTGTTGTGTTGGGATTACCCTTTGTCCCTTTCTCTTATTGGCCTAATTAATGCTCAGTGATGATCTGGATGGTATAATTGGAAGATAAAATCAATGTATAAGGTGTGTGGATGAGAAAGATGTGAATTTGAGGTATCATATGTGTACGGTTAGAGCATTGGTGCAGAATTTTCAAATAGTTGCTTGAGGTAGCGAGTCAAGAGAAACTACATTCAAGGGAGAATTTTGAAGGCTTATTCATTGTATTTCATAGCATGTATCCCGTGTTGAGAGATTGAGTCTCCTCTATAGTTTCTTCTTGTGTATTTCCCTAGAGAAACTTTATCTTTAATCTGCAAGTCCTTTGTATCTTTCCTTAAGACAATGTGTTTAGTTGCAAGTCTGGTAGTGATCATTTTCTAATACTTTTCATATATTGTGAGATATTCTCATTGGTTTTTCTAGGTAAATTCAGTGTTCTCCTGTGCATTAGTGTTTATTACTTTATCTTTCATTGATTCTAATTAAAGTTCCATGTTTTGGAATTAAAGTAAAATTTTAAGATTGTTAAAGATTGGTTCGTCCCCTCACCCTATAAGTCTCTCCATGTGTTCAACAATTGGTAACAAAGAAAGATTCCTCTAGAGTAATATTAAATTATTAAGGAAGGTTCGGAATGGAAAATGATGGATCTCACAAGGCTCCTAAGTTTGATGGTTCAAACTTCACTCCCTAGAAAGTAAGAATAGAAACACATTTATCTTCTTTAGGGTTCAATGGTTTAAACTTTTTTTAAGATTGTTATACTTCTACTAGTAAAGGCAGAGTGAGAAATGCAATTATGAATGGAATTGAAAATATGGAACTTGTAAAGGAAACACATTTACCTACCACCAAATAACTTTTCAACAAACTAAATGTCATATATGAAGGTGATACTAAGGTAAAATAGGCAAAGATGCAATATTTTAGAACCAAATTTAAAACACTAAAGATGGTTGAAGATGAATAATTTCCTACCTATATGCCCTAGGTAAATAAAATCATAAATGGGGTCAAAAGTATTGCTGAATAAATTAAAGAAGATGAAGTTGTGAAGAATATTCTCAAAACTCTTCCAAAAATTTATATTTCTAAGGTATCAACCACTGAAGAAAGTAATGACTTGGATAAATATTTATTGGTTCAATTTTATGGTACTCTAAATATATATGAAATGAGAGAATTCAGCAAGGGAGCTCCTAAGAGGGATACTACATTGATAGTTGGTAAGAAGGCTTACGATGGTGTTGATCTACTAGATGGATTTGAAGATTTTGAATAAAACATTGCAAGAAGGTTGAAGACAAGGTTGAAGAAAGGCATCAACAAATAAAAAGGTAGGTATACCTTTCAAATGTTTTTGTTTTAGTAGAATTGGTCATTATGATTCTAAATGTCCTTATAGATAATAAAAAGACAGTAGTAAAAGAGATCAGTACAAAAAAGGTCTTTATTCAAAAGATAATTTGTGTTCCTCAAAATATGATACTCAAACTAATTCAAGTGTTTAAAAACTCTTTATAGTAATAAGAATTGTTGATAAAAAATAAAATGTCATGGATTGTAATATGTCTTGTAAATTGCAAGATGTCAAAGAAAATAATCAATCAATGATTGTATGGACTACCTTTTGTGAAAAGAATAAAAAATGCATGGGTGATTGAAAATGGATGTTCTAATCACATGACTAGTCATAAGGAAATCTTATTAATATCAAGAAGTGGAATAGAAGATATATCAAATTTTGAAATGAAGGAGCTGCCCCAATATATGGAAAGGGTTTTGAACAACCCTGGATAACTAAGAGGGGGGTGAATTAGTTATCCCAAGATATTTTTAAACCTTAAATATCCTGGTGATAATGTTAAATCAATTTGATAATTAAAATAACAATGAACATGTAAGAACATAAAAGAAACACTATGTACAATGAACACCAAAGTTTTACATGGAAATCCAAGATGGGAAAAACCACAAAGAGCTTTTCCCAAGTATAAAATATCAGTTAATGATACACTGCTTAAGGTAATTTTCGCAAATGCTCATCGTAGGTAAGTCTCAATGTCATTTGGACTAACTGTCATAGATACAAAATAGCTATCACAACCAATACAAAAAAATCTTATAAACAAAGCTTGAACTAATGAAATTGAATCTATATATGCATGGATTCAATTCTACTGAATAACACTGCCTCTATCAACATCAAATTTGAACATAGATCTTTTGCTAGACTTCAATATACTTCTGAAAAACTCTTTTATTATATATCCTTCACTCTGTCTTCAATATTATCCTTCGCAATTTTTATTATATTTGTATACTTCTCTTACTTAATCATACTTGCATCATACCACCTTTAGCATTTATATATATATATATGATGAATCAAAAACATATGTCGGCCTAGAAAAATATGTCATCTTGAATACAAAATAAGGTACCTTGAGATATATAACAAAGATCAACACGCTAGCACTAGACCTAAAAGATAGGTCACACATATGAGAGATTCATACCACGCTACCATGGGACCCAAAGATGGGTCTTACAAAAGATAACCACATTAAATAGCTTAAGAAAAAAAAGATAAAATATATTCTGGGATCGATGGGAATGCCACAACCAAGACCATTTCTTGTTGACCAAAAAATTCAGCAACAAACAAAGAATAACATCAAGAAGCAACAATACAAAAATGAATACAACTGTTATACCAAAAATATTGACACACTGCATGAATGAAAAGATAACAAGGATGCCTGGAAAGAACTTTGCGAACAAAAACCATCCAAACTTCATCCACTGAGCACTATATATATACAAAAAATATATACCACCATTACCAAACTAAGGATAACCATCCACAATATTTTATGTCATACAAAACTGTATAAGATAGATCAATTTTGTTCATTACTGGAAGCACATCCAACTGGTACACAGGTTTTGACATCAATGACAACAATGCCAACAACACCATCTTAGCAATATCCCCTTTGGAATTGATGCAGAAAAAAAAAATAGAAAAATGGTCAAGGTACCCAAAAACAAAAACTCCCCCCTAGTTAAGTATTTCCATTTTTAGTTCAGTTTTTCCTCTTCAGTTTATCCCCCTTTTTGCCAATAAAGGTAAAGGGCCATATCATCAAATCATATCTAAATAGTATATTTTAGAAGAAAAAAAATTTGTTCCTTTCATTTATAATTGGAAGACACTGCTTCCAATCCTCTACCACAAAACTCATCTGTGCACACAAATTATTGGGTAGGACCAATGAATCAAATGATGATGACCAATTAGGATATTAGTACTAACATTCATATTCCTCTACATTAAAAATAATTATAGAAATATGTTCTAACAAGACCTCGACCATATCCTTCACCAACCAAAAATTCTTCACCGAATCTTTCCTCTATATCTTAATATCTAGTAACTTAGCTTGCAACTTGCCAACTCTAATTCTCTTCTTAGCACCTTTATCCTTGAATAAATCATAGTTATTACCAATGTTATTCAACTCAGATTCAATACTTTCAATTTTACTTCTAAAATTATCAATAGTTGTAGGCCACCAGAGACAATACTGGTACATATTAGATATCTTCGTCAAGAATTCCTTTGTCTGATGAATAAATTTAGATAACTTTTGTTCAACATTAGCACATTTTCTCTAAATTACATCTTTGAAATTATGACCTTTTGAGCATTCCTGCAACAACCTTTCCTCAAAAATTATCATCATATCAAACGGTAAAGTGTTAGAAACAACAATACCTTTACCAAACAAGTGATCCATTAATGCATTCTCAATTTAAGTCTTTTTATCCAAAGAGAACACACACCACATTTCACCAATCCTATTCAATTCTCCTTCTAAAATTGTATGAATAACATTTGAATCAATAGATCCTAATTTAGATGAAGGTGTGTCATCTTTTTCCTTATTTTCTTTCTCTTTCTCTTCATCTTCACCTTATAAGGTGATAATTTCCTTTCCTTTTGGACTAGTCTTTCTTTTCTTAGGTTTTGGAGGGGAACCGCCAATCACAAACTCAATCCTTTCCTACCAAAGGAGGTACCCTCCTTAATATATCCAATAGGTAAAGCACCATACATAGATTCACCATAGCACAAGTTCATTTGTAAAGATAGAAAATAAGCTTTACATGCATCCAAATTATCCTCCAAACTCTCCAATTACATGTAAATTTATTTTCGGATAGGGATTTTGGGTAGCCAGTCCATATTTTATCTACCAAGAAGTGATCTTAGAAAGTAGAATACTAAACACATAACTAGATATCCAAACCAGAAGGCATAAACTTCAACTAAAAACATTCTAATATTTTTAAATAAATTCTCTAACGACAAATTACACAAGTCAAACTGCATATCATCCTTAACCCTCTTATGTGCCAAATACATAGCAACGGAAGACATAACACCTTCATGATTGCAGAAATATATTTTATAAGTGATACCATACACAACATACCTCACAAACAGATAAAAAAATTTATTGAGCAGTAGATCATGGGGATCTTTGTTGATGTCGGTAAGCTCCCACACTTCACTATATTTCACTGTCCTCTTTTCTAGAATATTCCCAAAAAAAATAATAATAATAATTGCCTCAATCATCTCCTTTTTAATTTCATAGGATTTATCTAATATTAGGTTTGCATCCTTGAACCAACTTAGTAGGAATATAATCGACTCCTTATCTGGAAACCAGGGAAATTCTCCCAAAAATAGAAACTCTTTGACACTTTGACCGCATTTGAGATGAGGAAGTTTAGAAAAGATAAGGAGAAATTTGAGATGACGTTTAAAGCCATGAAGATAGAAGATAATCCAGATGATGAAATTTCATATGAGTTGGAAGAAAAAATTTACCAAAGAACTCAAGAAAGGTATTGGTAAATACAAAGGTATGTTACCCCTTAAATGCTTTAGATGTGGAAAGATTGGTCATATTGCTACTAGGCGTCTGTAAAAGGGATTAAAAAAAATTAAGAGATTTAAGAAGAAATATTATTATGTCAATAAGAATGTTAATATATTAAATGTTGATTTGAAAGATGAGCATTGTTTGTTCTTAGCAGAGGAAGATTAACCTAGATTAAATATCTCTAACATGTGTCCTTGAGCTAATGAACTTACTATATTATGTGTTAGAAAAAAAATATGAATGGTTGGTTGATGGTGGTTTCTCACATCACATGACTGTTAATCTCTAAGATATATTGATGATTAGTGACCAACACTTAGTCATTTCATAAGGCAGTTTTAGTTGGCTATCACTATGGCTGAGCTAAAACTATGCAAGGCCAAGCAACATTGTCGAGTAGTTTTTAGTTTGCCTAGTTACATTGTCGAGCCTAGTTACATTGCCGAGCTGAGTAGAGACAGAGATGTTAAGTGTCGAGTGACAGATAGTCAAGTGTCGAGCAGGACAGTTTTTGTATACTTGTCAGGAATGATATAAACTTCAAGGATAAGTGATTCGACTGACTTGTATAAGCTTTTTGGGCCGAAATTGTGTGTATTTAATATTCTCATACGGAGTTAGTTATGCATTTAATTGTTTTATCCTATGCATGACTCATGTAAGCATTAATTGTTTTACCATCAAGGCATGGATATCAGATCTTGATCATTGATCTACATCTCACTGTCAGATCTGTATAGATATATTAGATTGCTTCGAAACCCTTTTTTCATGTATGTGCAAGAGGCAGAAGAGTAATTATTGAAGTGACTGCATTTTGAAGTGAAATACGCAGAGGGTTATTTTGTTCAGAAGCAGAGATCAAGTAGAGCATAACACAGAGAACAGCAGAGTAAAGGTATATCAGATTATAAGATCAGAAGAGATACTGAAAAGAGGAGATCCGTCATCAGCATCAGAGTGCATATCGAAGGATCAATACTTGAGACTTTCTAATGATTGTATCAGGTGAAAATCTCTTAACATAGTGGTTTTAGCAGGCCTTTATTTATCTCTTAACAGAGTGTTTACTTCATTGTAAGTTTAAATCCTTTAACAAGGTAGATTGTAATGATCTGAAGCTTTTAACAAAGAAGACCTTTAACAGGGTAAATTACATTTTTTAATCAAACATTGTAACCTTAACAGGTACAATTTATTACTGCAGTAGTGGAGACTTTTTATGGGTGTCATCCCCACCCCAGTTTTACCTATTTGGGTTTCTGGGTTACCAAGTTATTGTGTTATGTGTTACTTATTTTATGGTGTGGATGCTATCGGAGATTACATTAGACTCATTTATGTATGAATGTGTTATCAGTTTGTTTTAAGTGTTTATATTTGAAGATCTGATTCGCCCCCC
>MU227459.1:3697185-3717050 GCA_018584345.1 Thuja plicata | reverse complement strand
TCTCTCAAAAATCTTATCTCTGTTCAGAAATAGAATCTTTGAATTAATTGTGCTTTAAAGAGAAAGAAAACAATTAAAATCAAATAAAACAGAATTAAATCAAAGAAAGAAAACAGTTAAAGCAAAGAGGAAACAACTTATTGTATCATTTTAAAGAAAGCTTTCTAATTTAAACTGGCTTTTCTATCTATTTTATTTCAAAGAGGAAAGTTTCTATTCTAATCATCTCTAATTCTATAAAAGAACTCACATTCCTCATTCAAAACCCACACTCATTTTTCATGCATTGTTAGAATACTGAATTATTGTCACATTTCTTGATAATCTCATATAGAGTAATTTCATTTTGCAATAAGATAGTTTCAATTTCTAGAATAATTGTATTGAAATCATGTCTTAGAGTAATCTCACATCTTTCATTTCTTAGAATAATATTGCATTGTATTGCATTCATGCAAAAAAATCCTTCGTTCCTAGATTGGTCTATGGTTGTGAGACTCTTGTTCTAAGAGCTATTTCAAAAACCCCGTCTGGATAGAAGGCAACAGGTTGAATCATGCAAGCAGATAGGATGAATAATCTCTTATTCAGTCTTGTGTGTATCTGGTGAAGAAGGAATATGTTCATTCTCAACTACATCATCTGCAGGCATGATGTACCCTTAGCAATAATCACTGATTATGGGGGACAATTCAAAAACAAGGATTTGACAGAGCTATTCTCTAAGTTTAAAATTACTCAACATTGGTCTTCCATCTATTATCCTCAAGGTAATGGACAGGTGGAAGCATCCAACAAGACAATCCTTAAAATCCTGCATCGCACAGTACATAAATCTGGATGAGATTGGCATCTCCAGATCAATCCAGCTCTTTGGGAATACAGGACAAGCATAAGAACACCAATAGGGGCTACTCCCTATGCTTTGGTTTATGGAGAAGATGTTGTGTTACCAATTGAGGTTGAGATTCCTTCTTTGCGAGTCTCTCTGAAAGGCCTCATTACTGATGAAGATAACAGAATATCTCAGCTACAAGAGCTAGAATTACTTAATGAATGTCACCAAGTGGCATTCGATCACCTTAGAGCATACCAAAAAAGGATGTCCAAGAGCTGTAACAAGAAAGTTAGACCAAGGGATTTCCAAGCGGGTGACCTCGTTCTGAGGGAGAACCCTAAGAATCAACAACATCAGATCCAAAAAGGGAAGTTTGAACCAAATTGTCTTGGTCCGTATGTTGTCACTACAGTGTTTGGGTCTGGTACCTATCAACTTTCTACTACTAAAGGAGAACAACTCAAAGAGCCCATCAACGCTCTTCATCTAAAATGGTTCTACAACTGAGACATCTTCAGTGTGCTCTTATATATACTAAAGTCCCAAAAAAATCCTAAAAATCTGAAAAACTCCTAAAAAAATGATCATCTTAGAGAAAACCTAGCGATAGGCACTTTGATGTATCTCCAAAAAAAATTTATATATTCCAAAAATTAAAAAAAAATTAAAAAAATTGAAAAATACAAAAAAAAAGAGAAAAAGAAAAAAAAAAGGTGCCATTGATGAAAACCTAGCAAACAGGTGTCATGGTAGCAAAAAAAAGAATTTATGCCAAGAAGGTAAAAACTTGGTAAATAGGTGCCTCTTGTTCCACAATGCCATATCTATTGCAGCACCACTTGGCTTTACGCATTTGCTTTCCTGCATTGCTGCTTTCATGCTTTCCTACTTGCTTTTGCTTTCAGTTCTTGTCAAGACACCAACTTACATGGATTGAAACTGGTCATACTCTCAGGGCAACCCTCCTGATCTAGGGGGCACTGTCCTATTATATTTTTGGATCTACTTCATGATAGTCATCAATGGTTCCCACTGTGTCTTCCTACTGATGTCTAGCTTATACTATGATCACTTCATTTGAGCATCTCTCTCGCGTCGGTCACCAGTGGTTCTCACTATATCTTCCTAATGTCACTATTCTATCGAGACTACTCACATTTGTTACAGTTGGAGTTATACTCAAATGCTTTATCTATCAATACTCAGTCTTCACGATTCTATGCTTTAGTTTGTACATATATTTCGGTCACTTTCGTGACACTCTGGTTCCTTTGCGAACCCTCTGACTTGACATTGATTCAGCACCATATGCATGGGGGCAACCACATCTAGTTTGTCCTCACAACACATGTCAAGTCAGTCATCATTACTTGAGGGCATGGGTCCCCCATTTGATCACATATTTGCTTTACACCTGAGTCAGTAATCTTGTCACTTCTTAAGGAAAACTCACTACTAACACAAACTGGTGTTTTTCAACACCACCATAAACAGTGTTTTTTAACACTATCTTTGGACACATCTGTGTTTTTTAACACACATTGGATATCTCAAATGTAAGCATCTATCGATGACAATCAAACACAATGCACTCACAAGCACAACAGTGTTTTTCAACACCTCTAAACATGAACATATTCAAAAACTTTGAAGCTGGCTGAGCTATGATTGAATCTTTCTTTGTATGTTGTCTATTCTTATGGATTTCATTGATATTTTCTTTGCCTACTACTTTTTGGTATAGTCCCGATGATCTGGTAATGTCAAATAAATAGGGTGTATGTGATAAGAGCTACCGCACTAAGGTGGAACAGCCTCACATCCCTCGATCTTTTTTATTTGTACGCCATGGTGAGGTCGGTACTATCTCCTTGCCTATTATTGCTCTGTTTGTTATTGCTTTGTTTGTTATTGATCTATTTGTTTACACATGATCGCACTCATGGTTATCTTGGCTTTGAATTCCTCAATACCGGTGTACTCTTGCAACATTAATTGGAAACAATGTTCAGGTCATCTTGGCTTTTGTGCCCTGGTGCTTACGTTCATTTCCTACATTTTATCTGGTGTGAGTCATATTCATATCCTTATGGTTGCATTGTGGCGCCAGTGAGGGTTGTATCGACTTCGTTGTTCCAACAAAAATGCTCAATGATGATGATTTTATGATGGGTCTCACAACCATGTCCTAAGGCTTGCATCTAGCATAGAATTGCATTTTCATTCTAGACTTGCATTGTGGCAGCAATTCGATGTTCACTTCATTGCGTTCTCCTGGATTTTTTACATTGCGGAGTTCTTCTTCAGCCTCCTAGCTTCATCACCACTTCCCAAGTGTTTGATCCTCGCTCCCAGTCTTCAAAAGTGGCTATATCGACCGCTTTGAATCCATTTTCGTGATCAAAATCAAAATCTGACACTTCTATATAGCTCAAAATTGCATTTTAAAATTTTTGGGACCGACGCAATCAGATGCTTGCGCAATCAACTTTCTGACGTCGCTTTCTTGTCAAAATCATATCTTATCATCATTTTCTCAAATCTTTGACTTTTTTCCTCAAAAGTCAACTTTGGTCAACTCTGGTCAACCTTAGTCAAACTTGGTCAACCAGACCTCAAAATTGCTCCAAATTCCTTCTAAATCTTCCAGATTCTTTCGTAATCTATTCTGAATTCTTCTTGATGTCTGATTCAACATCTATCTACGATTTTTTTCTCTCCATCATCATTATGACATGTCATCTTTCCATTTCACTCCCGAGGGGGCATGATGATTATATCATTGAATCTATTCCAATCAATCTGATCTGATTTTCAAAATTCCTCATTTCTAGGGGCATCTCATCACTTGGGGAATATTTAGTTTTTCGTACCTCATAGTCAAAACTAGATATTCCACAATCAATAGGGGCATCTCTGTTCCCTACATCTTGTCATCTTTTAAGTATCTGAGCAACCTAACTCAAATTCTTGAGGATCAAGCTTCATTCTGGAGATGATTCTCGAAAACTTGATCTGACCAGTGTCTGGAATATCTAACCTAGATATTGGAGGACTAAGCTCCATCCTGGAGATAGTCCTAAAAACCTCTATTTACTATCTTTTGAGACAGGTATCGGGGCAATCTAACCCTGACTCCTAAAGGTTAAGCCTCGTTCTGGGGATAGCCTTGTGAAAGATGTCAATCTAACCAGTGTCTTGGAAATCTAACCTAGATATTGGGGGACTAAGATTCATTCTAGAGATAGTCCTAAAATCTCTATTGATTATCTTGTTGGACAGGTATCGGGGCAATCTAACCCAGACTCCTAAAGGTTGAGCCTCATTCTAGGGACAGTCTTGTGAATGATATCAAATCTATTAGGTATCAGGGAATTCTAACTCGGATCGCTAAGGATCAAGCTCCATTCTGGAGATGATTCTCAAAATCTTAATCTATTAGGTATTAGGGAAAATAAACTTGGATCCCTGAGGATCAAGCTTCGTTATGGAGAAGACCCTCGAAAACTCTATTTGACCGTTGTCTCGGCAACCTAACCTAGACTTTGGAGAGTCAAGCTCTGCCCTGGAGATGGCTCTAAAATCTTCATCAATCAATCTTTGCATCATCAATTTTCAATTCCATTCTTCTGTGCTTCAGGCATCAGAATATTCTTTGAATGAATGCGCTTCTCGCACATCAATTCAAAGAGGAACAAAATGTAACACCCCAAAATTGGCACCTTGCAACCTTAACCAATTTTGTTGCATTTTTCATTCTTCTGAATCATCAAAGTCCTATTGTACTAGGCAATTCTGAGTTTTGACTGACTCTACTCGACCTGAGTGTCAAATGTAGAAAATCCTAAATCTGCATCAATCATACATCATAATTAATTCCTAAATAACTATTTAGCTAAACAAACTTTATGATCGAATTAATTTAATTAATAAAGTCCTAGCACTTTAATTAAATTAAATTCACTCTCTTTAGCTAAGACACATGAAAAAGGGATTAAATAATATTTAATTATTAAATAAATATCCTCATTTCAATAATTGATTTTAATTATTCAGATAATTGAGAAAAACCTATTTATGAGGTCATATTTATTTAATTAATTGAATATTCTCTCAAAAATCTTTCTTCTGTTCAGAATTGGAAACTTCTCTTTAATTATGCTTTAAAGAGAAAGAAAACAATTAAATTCAAATAAAATAGAATTAAATCAAAGAAAGAAAACAGTTAAAGCAAAGAGAAAATAATTTATTGTATTCTTTTAAATAAAGCTTTCTAATTTAAACTGGCTTTTCTATCTGTTTTATTTCAAAGAGGAAAGTTTCTATTCTGATCATCTCTGAGTCTATAAAAGAACTCTCATTCTCTCATTTAAACCCCCACTCATTTTTATGCATTGTTAGAATAATGAATTATTGTCACATTTCTTGATAATCTCATATAGAGTAATTTCATTTTGCAATAAGGTATTTCAATTTCTAGAATAATTGCATTGAAATCATGTCTTAGATTAATCTCACATCTTTCAATTCTTAGAATAATCTTGCATGCTATTGCATTCATGGAGAAAAATCTTCCATTCCTAGATTAGTCTATGGTTGTGAGACTCTCGTTCTGAGAGCTATTTCGAAAACCCCGTCTAGATAGAAGGCAACAGGTCGAATCATGCAGGCAGATAGGATGAAAAATCTCATATTCAGTCTTGTGTGTATCTGGTGAAGGACTATGTTGAAGTGTATGGTGAGTTAACAAGGCCAAATTTACCACATATAATCACTACAAGAACAAGTATTTGGAATTAGAGAAATATAATCATGTCATAAAATGAAAACTTGTTGAGGCAAAGAAACATATTGAAAAACTTCATTAAGCAGTGATAAGATTGATGAGCAGAGAGATAGACAAAAACCTAAAGGAGACAACATTGGAGTTGGCTTCAATGAAGTTGAATGTTCAAAGACTCGGGAAGAAAAATTAGAAGTAAATACTGATGGAGAAAGACCTACTCTTGAATAACCTAAAGATTAGATCAGACCTTTTAGAGGTAGATGTTTTAGATGCAACAAGATTAGACACATGAAGAGAGACTGCAGAGGTAAAGCTCCTCACAAACCCTTTTCAAGATATTGTTTTAATTGAAATGCATTTGGACACAAGAAGGTAGAGTGTACGAAACCTGATCAATCAAGAATCAATAAAGACTACAATAGGGAAGGAACAACAGCTAAGATTAAATGTTACAAGTGAAACAACTTTGGGAACATTGTAAACTATTATAAGTTGTTGGTTAATCAGAACATGCCACCTCCTACATGCTAAAAATGTCATAATCAAGTACACATAGAAATGTTTTGCAGATACAATAGACCTGAGAACAGAAGCAGTCCTCCACCTATTGATACAAAGAAGAGTACTAATGACGTTAAGAGTATTGCAAAAAAATTTAACATTCATTTCAGAAAAGAAAAAGATGTAAATAATGATAAGGTATGCAAAAAAGGAACCAAATGAGGAAATGGTTTAGGGAGAGTCGGTACATGCTACTGATTCTTTTCCTGATGCGAATATTTCCACATCAACCTTGATGTCCAAGCATGGCCTTAGGGGGAGCATTGGAAAGAAACATCAAAAATCTATCTAGCCCCTGATTATGAGGAGTAAGCTCTTGCGAGATTAGAGAGAGTATGTGGAGATGTTGTGGAACATATATCTATGATTGCATGGTTTTACAAATGGATATGTTGTGATCGCCAGATTGTTAATCGACTGGATTATGTGCAGAGATGAGTTTATTGGAAATTGTGTCATTTATTTACACAGTGAAGCATATGGTTAATCGAATAACATTTTTGGATATCATTCGAAGAACACAGCCTAAGAAGAACAAGAATTTGAGCTGAGAGAAGCAAATAAGCAAGTTTTTTGAGCATGTGATCGAAGAATAAATTCATGGAATCGGCAGATAAAAGGTATTTGATGACATTAATTTTCTATTAGTATGCAAACAACACTTTTGGTAAGCATACACCGAAAGACAGGACAGAGCAAACTGAAGATCAGATAGAAGAGATCACCGAAGATAACTAAGTATAAAGATAACCGACAACACAACTTAGTGTGTAAACCAAAAATGCAATGACAGAAAGATAAAGAGGAACTTGATAAAGGAACCCAGCATGCAGAATACACTGTAGATTGACAAGATAGTTAAAAAGAAACCCATAGAACAAAACCTAAGGACAGTCAAGCATGACCGATAGACAGGAACCAAAATTCAGTTGCAGCCAGCAAAAAGTGGATCTGACTTCCATGTCAAATAAAGAAAGTGTATTATATTTATAGGATATTGATTTGTTTTTAAATCTATTTCTTTAGGGATAAGTAACATTAATGTGAGTTCTTTAATCAGTCTAACTGATTTAAAACACATAGACTAGGAGATCTAGGTCCAAGTTGTAAACCTGATCTTAGAGTTAACATTGTTTTTCTTGAAACTTGATGAATTCAATCCATCTATAAATAGATGATGCAATTATTCATTATAAATGATGTGAATAGAGAGGAGAAGAGGAATGAATCCAACAAGCACATCTATGGATCAAATTGAGAGTTTCAAGAACAAGAACAACAAAAGGTGAATTTGGTTATTAGAACCAAGAATAGAGGATACCGAGAATCAGAGGTATTATTTAATCACAATTAGGTGATAATATTTTTCATGTAAACTAAATTGGATCTGTATCAACAATAAGAGATTGCATTTACCAGGTCAATTTGTAATTTTCTATCATTCTAACAAATGGAGCAAAGTGTAAAATACTTTCAAGAAAGGTGGATTTAACAGTCCAACAAAAAATCTATTAACCAAGTGCACACTCAACATTGTTGCTAAAGCTCTTAACAGAGTAGACTTTAACAGGTCTCCACCAATACTCTTAAAAAGGTAGATCATCAAAAGTGATCAAATTGTAAGCCTTAACCAGCCCATTCCAATCTACAGATAGTGAATATTTTGTGGGTGCCATCTCCACCGTAGTTTGTACTTCCTAACAAGAGTTTTCTGTGATATCATATCTTGTGTTATGTTTCAAATTACTTTAATGAATGTTTATATGAATGTTCACATGTATAGATCACATCAAGATAGTATAGATCATATTGAATGGATATACAATTGATTACAAAGGTTAATTGATAAAAGGATATAAAAGTTTTAGAGGTATTGATTCACCCCTCCCCTCTCAGTACATACTTCCCATTAATCCTAAAAATTGGTATCAGAGCTAAGTCTCTTCTTGGAAAGATTAAAGTCTTAAGAGAAAAGATCATACAATTGAGAATTACAGACTTGATAAAAAAATATTGAGAATAAAAAGCTTGAAATTCAGATGTTCTGTGAACAGTATAAAGAAGCTAGAATAAATATGAGACAATTGTTAGATGAAAGAAATAATATGGCATCTCGTTGTAATGAGAAATATTATCATGAGGAAGAGATACATGATTTCTTTGAGTCTTCAAGATCAACTACAAGCAAATCATCAGATACATCAGAAGAAAGTATCACAAGCCTAACTGAAATCAATCTACATCTGGCTGGAAAAGTTAAATCTCTGCAAATCGGTCAAGAGACATAGATGATAAGGATGATTGATGTCATGAACAATGCTAGAAAATCTAAGCAAGAAAGAACACTAGCTATTGATGATAGAAGAAAGATCACAGAAAAGATACAAGAAAAAGAGTCTGAAATACAAAGACTTAAAGAGCATCACCATGAGATTACAAATCAGATTATTCTTATGAGTCAGGAGGCAAACAGATTAAATGTTGAACTCATTGAAAGAATAGAAGCTATCGGTGAACTAAGGGATGAGAATGAAAAGTTAAAACATGAAATAAGAATTCAGCAACAGCGTAATGAAATTATCAAGAAAGTTGAAGAAAGCAATAAAAGAATGGATATTTTATTGAAGGATAATGAAGAATCAACAACAATACCGGCCTAGGTTTTACTGAGAATGGAGAATCATCAAATAAAACTAATCCAAAGAATTTCTACACAAATTCAAGACCAAGAAATCTTACATGCAATTACTTTGAAAAGAAAGGCCATACATCAAATGTATGCAGAGGCAAAATGAAAGGTATTCCTAAATCTACATCTTCATTCATAGGATTCTGTTATAAATGTAACAAGAAAGGATATAAAGAATATGAATGTAATTCTAAGATGAAACAACCAAAGAAGGAAACCTACATGGACAAATATTTTCCTACATGCAAAATGAATGGGCACACAACTCTTGAATGCTGGAAAAAGAAAAGGCAAGCATGGAAGCCTAAAGGTCAAGAAACTCCCCATCAACCGAAGAGAGTTGGTAATCAGTATGTATGGGATTACAACACTTGGACAAATTGTATAGCATGTGGAAGATATGGTCGCGTTGCTACAAACTGTATGAGATAGTGGACTAGAAAGTTTAGAGGTTGGACTAACCCTGGAATGGCATGCTTACACTGTCATAAATTTGGTCATCTCAAAAAAGACTACAGAGACCAAATGACAGAGACAAACACATATCCCAATGGAAACACCATTGAAGACATATAGAGAGCTAGAGACAAAATGTGGAGAAAATATTCAAGCAATGATGAAGCTGGATCGAGCAATGCAAGTGGTGACACCCCATCCAATGGTTCTGGTGACATCACCACCCCCACCTAAGCAGAACAAGTAAGTATGGAACTACATTACCCCAAGCTATTATTTTACATCAGTTCCATAGTATGTTGATATAAATGCCAAATTAGCATAAGAAAGATGCATCATGGTATTACTTGTTAAAATCTATGATAACTATGCTTTCAGATATTCATACTGAAACCCATCGATATACACTCAAAGTTCAGACTACCTACACTTACCGAGAAGCGTCAATTAAAAGAAAAGTTTCTAATTCTAAACCAAGCATCGTTGGTAAACAAGCAAAGTGAACAAGTTGTCTGTGACACCAAAACCCATTGGTAAAAGGAAAAAAGGAATATTGACTACTCTGAAATGTTATGATTGTCACCGAAGGAAAGTGAATTCTTCACTAAAGAACTTCGTCTTCATACACCGAGGAGTTGGTAAGCATTTATGACATGTGTTTTAGGGAAACAACTATAAATAGGGCAATGGAGCAACTCATTGTTCACGACAACCAAGAGCAGAGAAACCAAGGCAATTTTTTAACAGAAAGAAACTAAGTCATAAAGCGACCATGACTCAACACACAGCACTCCAAAGTATATCACAAATCTTTGCAAGCACAAATAGTAAGTTCTACAGAACCGACAACTATGTTTTTGCGCATTTCACAGGAAGCCCTAAATTTTTGAAAATGGCCTTGACATCAAGAACTGTGAAATCCAAGAACACAAAGAAGGATGAGTTCAAGATCATTAAGAATTTGGCATGTGAGGAACCTAACTACAAGATCCATCTTGAGGTTGCCTCACAAACTGATGATGCTGGAGCATTTTCACGCATATCAGCTAGGGTTTTACTCATGGAAGATGTTTGATATTTCATACACTGCAAGATTGCAGAGATAGGAACTTCAGATGTTGAAGAAGCTTATAAGAAGCTGTGCAATGAAGATGGAACAGTAAAAGATGAATGCAAGCATATAGAATTAAAAGGGCTCACCAATGCCCTAATGTTTCTAAAGGTTTTCAAAACTGAATGGATTTGGTTAGTGCTAAGCCGAATGCATAACAACAAGCTATGGCTTGATGAAGTGAAGGTGATAACCTGAGATGTCATCCATGTGGTCATCAGTTACCCCATAATTGAGAAATTAAAGGCACTAAAGCATCCACCTAAGGCTGAGACCAAGAAGATGATAGGAGCCAAATGGGATGGCAGAGGACTAAAAGTTACCACCGTAACCGATGATGAGATCAAATTCGATGCATGCATTCTAGGCTACAAATTCTTCTAAGAAAGAAGATTGAACAGCATAGCATCAAGAGCAGTAGACACAGCGTACAAAATTGTGAAGAAGGGAACACAATTAGATTTATCTAAACTACTCTTGAATCAGTTGAAAGATAATCTAAAGACTATCAAGAATGCAAAGTCAAACACATGTAAGTTTGGCTCACTCATAATGTGTATTTTCTTCTACCTTCAAGAAACATTCCCATCAGTACAAGATGTGAAATGGGATAGCACCAAACTGGTCACCATGCAAATCAGTGAGCACATAGCCACACTAGGAGATAACTTTGAAATAGTCATGGATGAATACTTCACTGTATTCAAAGACCGAATGCAAAAGAGGGTAAGAATCCCTGAGAAACTCATTGAAAAGTATAAGGATGAGATATGATTCATGGTTGATACAGACAATACATACATTAAGCCTATTGTACTGAGGATAGCATGGTTACAACCATTAGATTATGTGATCAACATTGATCTTGCAACTAAGGCAATTGATGCCTTGATCAATGAACCATTGGATAAGGAAGATCCCAAATTTGGAACATATGAAGAGGCCAAGACAAGAATAAAATCTGGCCTAATTGTTAAGAAAATTGTCTGAAAGAAGGGCAAGATGGTGAATAATCTTAAGAAGATACTATCGGAAACTGAGGAAGAAGCTGAACAAAATGAAGAATTTGAACGGGAGGAAGAAATCGAACAACAGTTATCTATCGGTAAAACTGAGGGAAAGGATGACTCTGAGGAAACAAAGTCAGATTCACCACCTCCTCCACCAACTAAGAAGCCAAGGACAACATCTACTTCTAGAACTAGAAGCCAAACATCAAAGGATTCTACTCCTTCACCTTTGAAGTAAGGAAAGGTTAGGACATGCAAGAGGAAATCTGCCACACCGAAGAGAGGGCAAAACAAAAGAGGAAGGAAGTTCATCAGAAATTGAGAGGATATAGAAGATACCAAGAAGGATGAAGTTGTAGAGGTAGAAAGTGTTAAGGTACAAGCTCCTGAATCCATTGATGACATATGCAAATCTATTGTCAATTCTGGATCTATTACAGATTCAAAGATTAGAAGATAGTTAAAATTAGACCCAGGAGATCAAAATAAAATAGAGGATGCCATCATAGAAATAATGTACAAGTTCAAATATGTAGTTATTTAGTTTGAAGGCAATTCTATACCAAGAGAATTATTGGATAGACTATACTCCCGATGGACATTTTCTTTGAAAATGAGAAAGAAATAAGAGAAAGATTACTTGTTTCTCTAATGCCACCTGAATCAAAGAAGGTAGAAATAGATGAAATGATGGAGAAGTACAAAAAGGAGTTCTCAACGAAGTTGAGAGCATATAAATTTCTTGAAGGAAAGCTTATAGAGCTTGAGAAGGATAGCCATAAGAAATGGTGTAAAATTATGAACAGACCTACTGAGGAGGAAATCCCCGATAAAGACCTTCAACAAAAAAATGTTGACAAGGCAACTCACGATGACACATCTGTTGAGTTAGACAAAGAAGAATATGATAAAACCTACAACAAGAATGTAGATGTTGCAGATGAATCATGGCCAAATACCACAAATGAGAACATTGTGGATACTAATGTCATGGATGTTACCGATGACCCAGCAAAGGAAATTAATAAAGATGAAGATGTCATTGTTGCAAAGGACAAAACTGATGAGAAGGACACAACAGTTGATACTGCACAAATAAACATTCTAGGCAACATGCCAATATTGATACAAGCTATAAATATCCTGCAAGAATCAAGAAAGTCACCTAAAAAGGATGCTCCCAAGGATGCAGGGGAAGAGGAAACAAAGACAACACCAATGGTCAGTAATACATCAAAGCCACTCAAGATGTAACTAACACTGATAAGGTTACTAGAGGAGATAAAGAAAAGGATGCAGATACAACAGATAAGAATGCAGAAACAAATAAGGATGAAGCTAAGGACACCAATGAAGGAGACAAACCTAAAGATGGTACTCCTGAGGAAACCGACAAAAATTCTACCAATGATGTGAAGGTGAATGTGGAGATGTCTATAGACACTCGACAAGCTGAAACCAATACCAAGTAGCAAAAAGAAGCACAACAGGTCACTTCATTGAGCACAATTGAGAAAGACAAGAAATTGGCAATGGTTTTACATTCTAGTGATTCACAAAAGAAGAAGAAGAAATCAAAGAAGAATAAGATGGAAGTCACATTGGATGAACTTATTGAAATACCAAAGTGTGAACCATCTACACTTGACTTTGAAGCATTACAAGAATATGGAGAAAATGCCAAAGGAAGGCATTGCAGGAGAAGCTGAAGAAATACAACAGGGACTACTTTTTACTGGAGACAACATGGGACATATTACACCAAATTGTACTCGATGTTGATATTGATCAGAACAAGCCCATACTAGATCAATTAGCTACTCTAAACAAATAAATAACAACTTAGAATATTGATGTTGAGAAGGCAATAGAGGAGAGAGAAGAGATGAAGTACCAACAAAAGCTTATTGAGAACATCACCCAAGAAGTGGCAGTAAATAAGGTAAGGCTATCAGAATTCATCACTGAATTAGACCCAATTATAAATAAAGCTATAAACTTGATTCAAAAATTGAGCACAATAGACAAGTTCACCAAAGAAAATAGTGACAACATTGCAAAGATGGATACAGATCTAGAAAACAATGCACAAAGCTTAACTACTGATGGAGACAATGCAATTAAATTACATTATGAATAGTTCATTGAGATTAAACGGTTAAGGTAGGAACTATGGGAAGTAGAGACACACTTTAGGGAAGAAGTAACCAAGCTCCAAGCTCAACTTCTATTGAACCTTACACTGCTCCAATAGCACATTAGTTCAGCAAGGCAACTGATAGAAACTCCTGATATGTCTGTAGAAGACAACATCTATGACATGCACTCAAAGATCACACTCGAGCACATGGCTCTGGAGAACCTCAAAGAACAATGGGAGAAAATGATGGAAGACATGAAGTCTTCACACTTCCACATTTTTTATAAGATCTAAGGTAAAGACCTTTGCCCTTAATATCAAAAAAGGGGGAAAATGATATGAGTACAAAATAAAAGGGAAAATGATATGTTTCATTCATTCATATGGGCAAATGGAAAATGGAAGATATGTATATGTATATTCATATGGGAAAATGATATTTAGAAGGAAAGATATCATATGTATAGATATATCGGCATATACATAGGGGGAGTCATTAAATGACTAAGGATTATATATGTTATATATAGTTAACATTTTGTTAGTATTTTGCACATATCAATTTTTTATACTAATGTCAAAGGGGGAGATTGATGACATTAATTTGCCATTAGTATTAAATCAACACTTTTGGTAAGCATACACCGAAAGATAGGACAGAGAAAACTGAAGATCAAATAGAAAGAGATCACCGAAGATGACTAAGTATAAAGAGAAACGACGACACAACTTAGTATGTAAACTAAAAATGCAATGACGGAAAGATAAAGAGGAACCCAACATGCAGGATAAAATGTAGAATGACAAGATAGTTAAAAAGAAACTAACAAAACAAAACCAAAGGATAGTCAAGCATGACCAACAGACAGGAACTGAAAGTCAGTTGCAGCCCGCAAAAAGTGGATCTGACCTCCACGTCAGATAAAGAAAGTGTATTAAATTTATAGGATATTTTTTTTTTTTTAAATCCATTTCTTTAGGGACAAGAAAAATTAATGTAAGTGCTTTAATCAGTCTAACTGATTTAAAACACATAGACTAGGAGATCTAGGTACAAGTTGTAAACCTGATCTTAGAGTTAACATTGTTTTTCTCAAAACTTGATGAAGTCAATCCATATATAAATAGATTATGCAATCATTCATTATAATTGATATGAATAGAGAGGAGAAGATGAATGAAGCCAATGAGCACATCTACAGATCAAATTGAGAGTTTCAAGAACAAGAATAGAAAAAGGTGAATTTGGTTATCAGAACCAAGAACAAAGGATACCGAGAATCAGAGGTGTTATTCAATCACAATTAGGTGATAATATTTTTCATGTAAACTAAATTGGATCTGTATCAGCAATAAGAGATTGCATTTACCAAGTCAATTTGTAACTTTCTATCATTCTAACAAGTGGAGCAAAGTGTAAAAATCCTTTCAAGGAAGGTGGATTTAGCAGTCCAACAACAAATCTCTTAACCAAGTGCACACTCAACAGTGTTGCTAAAGCTCTTAACAAAGTAGACTTTAACAGGTCTCCACCGATACTCTTAACAAGTTAGATCATCAGAAGTGATCAAATTGTAGGCCTTATCTGGCCCCTTCCAATTTGCAGATAGTGAATATTTTGTGGGTGTCATCCCCACCATAATTTTTACTTCCTAACAGGAGTTTTCTGCAATATCATATCTTATGTTATGTGTCAAATTACTTTCATAAATGCTTCTATGAATGTTCACATGTATGTTAATGTTATGAATTGATTTAAATCACATCAGGATAGTATAGATCAGATTGAATGGATATACAATTGACTACAAAGGTTATTTGATAAAAGGATATAAAAATTTTAGAGGAACTGATTCACCCCTCCCCTCTTAGTACATACTTCCCATTAATCCCAATAGTATTTACATCATTTGTGAAGCTTTGGTTATGGATACTCCATTGATTTTTGATGTTGCTAAAAGTCCTAGGTATAAATTCAAGAAACACCCATTCAAATCAATTGAAGATGATCTCAAAGGTGCATTTTCTCAAACACCCTACAGTGTTCTACATGTCAAAGATATTAAGGATTACATTCACTATAAGTATGAGTCTCTGGGAGACTTTGAGATCTATAAAGAGATGAAAGACATGATTGGAGAAGATGGTAAGATGAAAGCTGAGTTCACACATCTTGAGAACCTTAGTATAAAGCAGATAATTGAACTTTATGAATTTGATGAAGAGGAATGGATTAAGATGATTTTGAGCAGAGTTCACGATCAGTTCATTTGGCTTGGAGATCAACTAGTGAATATTTGTAGTGACTTAATTCATGCTATAATAGGATTGGATAACTCTAGTGTTAACTCTATCGCAGAGAAGAACACAAAGAAACAAGTGGGAACCCTAATGCATTCGCGATGGGATAAGAGAGTGATGATAGTTAATGATATATTTAAGCAAGATGTTAGATTGATTTCAATGGTTCTAGTTTATAAACTTCATTACAGTAGCTGACCTAAATCAATATCAGTAGGAGTGATCATGATGGGATATAAAATGGTGAAAGAAAATGTTAAGTACAACCTTTGCAAACTACTTTCACAGTAGCTCTTGGAGAATGTGAGGAAAATCAAGAAGGGTGATTCAAAGGCATTTAGGTTTGGGTCTCTATTGATACACATGTATATTCACATTGTACATGGTTTTCCTAGTATGCACCCTAGAGCTTGAAAGGACAGAGAACCCATTGGAATTCAGATCATGTAGAGTTATAGAAGATCGAACAGTACATGGGTTGATGGTGAATTATTTGGGATGATCAAAATATTGCAAATATAGATGAAGGAAATAATGAGGATCCTTGAGGCATTGGTATAAAAATACAAGGATACAATTTTTTTCATGGTTGAAAGTGATTGTGTTTGCTTTGAGGCAGTGCAACCTAGGAAGAAGTGGCATTATCCTCTGGGATATGAAGTCAGTTCTAAGGTCTTGACCATGCAAGTAGAACATATTCTATCCTCATAAATTTATCCATCTAAAGAAAGATGGGATACCTTTGAATAAAAGTTTGTAAAGATAAAGGAAGAGCATACTCGAGCTATAAGAAAGAGAAAAGTAGAAAATATGGTAGATGATATAGTAGCCAAGGCTGATATAACAAAGGAAGAGATGAAAGAGGTAAGAAAGAAGATGATAGAAAGAGCTTCAGGGTTGGCCAGCACTGCTCCTACAACCCTTCCACCTCCAAAAGTTGAGAAGGTTATCAGTACACCCTCTAATGTGATTGATGTACTAGAGACTACACCTACACCACCAAAGAGAACATCGCAGGAGGTGAAACTCATGGAATTGCCTAGAAGGAACACAAGATCCACCAAAAATGATTGTCTGCCTAAGAGAAAGAGGATATAAATTGAAAATAAGAAGGGAGAAGAGAAGAAATTTGAAGACAAGAGCACTGATGTGAAACAACTCTAGAAGCCTAACATGAAAATACTAGACAAGAGAATAGTTGAGCAGGGAAAGCTTATCTCATTGATCAGATACTATGAGAGATATGACACATCTGATAAAATTTTGATTGAAGACATGGTAATAAATCATTTTCTTTCTTTTAAGAATAACTTGTTAGAAGTTGAAGGCAATATACCTGAAGAACTTTATGAGAAATTGGAAATAAGGAAACAATTAGCACATATAGAAGATGAAACAATCAGAGTACAAGTGGTTAAATATATGTTACCTATTGTTTTAGTCAAATAAATGGAAAAGATATTAAATTCTTTGAAACCTTTGTTGCAACCAAGTCAAGATTGGTGAAGATAATGGGGAGAAAGTATGAGGAAGTCATTGAGGAAACACATAAGGAAATTGACAAGGTTTTGATGGGAACTGAACCAGAGAATTTCTCACCTCCCAAGGCTACTAAACCTAAAATTATAAAAGGTGAGTCAACAAGAATAGCTGATGTAAACCTTGATACATCAAAGGATGATGACAATAGCCATTTTGTCAGTACTGTAAGACAACTAGATTTCACTATTTCTGGTGTGCATGTGTCTTTGGACACTTCGCAGGATGTTAGTGATCCTTTTGATAAGGTTATTGACATTGATGGAGGAATCATTGATCTAACAGTGACATAGAAAGAAGAGAAGAAAGTGAATGAAGATGAAATAGAGAAGGAAGCAGTAGATAAATTTGAAGTGAAAAAAGAAACTCATGCATTTGTTTCTTCATCTTTATTGTTGGCAAGTGGAGATAGAACTCTAAACACTGATGTTGAGAGTATGGATGAGGATTAGTTGATGAAGCTATCCTTCATCTCATTTTCAAAAGCGAAGGAGAGATCTGAGCATAAAGGTGAGAAGAAGTCAAGGATAATGGGAAGAGCAATTGATACTTTCAACAAACTCCTACCTATACATTTTGATTTCCAATCAAAGGATAATGCAGAGAGTCCTTAGAGAAGATCGCTAAAGAAAAAGAAAATAATAAGTACCTTGCAAAGAAGTTGGAGGAAGTATGCAAGTCTATTTCTTGGGACTTAGGCATACTGAGTAAAACTATATCTGAATCAAAGAGTTGTGTGTCACATGGTAGAAAGTTATATAGTTACTATATAAATCCTATCAGACACATTACAAACATTAAGGATATAATAGCAAAGGATAGACAAACTCTAGAGAAGTTAATGAATGGTTGTGAGACCTCCTCACATACCATATTGGAGTTAGACAGAGAAATGTCTAGGATATTGGATAAATTGAGTGTTTTGGATACAGAGAAAGGGAGATTTGTGGGAAGATTTGGTATGCTGAAGAGTTTAATTACTCCTAAGTTATCAATTCTTAAGATCCACCTTTCAAACATGGAGAAAACAAAGTAGGCTCTCACTAGATTCATGTATACCAAGATAAAGGCAACAGATACATCCTCATTTTCACTAAATGGACTGACTAATGTGAGTCAGATACTGATAAAGACTTGGTTAGAGGAAGTGAAGGTCTTGGAAATCTCATTCTAGGATGTGCTTAAGATGGTATAAAATTGTTGGTAAGAAATTTTGTTATGAACTCTACATTTTTGTATACCTTTTCCATTGATGTCAAAGGGGAAGAAGAGTATATATGAAAAATGTACAAATAAAAAATGGAGGAGAAGAAAATATGTACATGAGATAAAGAAGGACAATGTATATTCTTTTTGGTATTGACACTTAGTCATTTTTTGCTAAGTCTTGTCATCAATGCCAAAGGGAGAGATTGTTGGAAAGTGGTTCATTCAGGAATGCTCTAGAGAGATTTAGGGTTTTCATTTATGGAAACATATCTAGTATGGATGGTCTCTTGGTTTCAAACACAATTTTGGATTTATAGCTTGCAAAATGACTAAGTCCAAAAAGAAGAATTACAGAGTATAGCAATACAGTTTTGGTCCGCGAAGATAGTATATGATGAATGAAGACATGCAAGCTTAGGAGAAGATATTTTTGGATGTATATGACCTTCAGTTAAGGTCACTTATGTTTTGGTGTTGTGCATAGTAAGTTACAGTATGTTGAAGACATGCGAAGACAGAGTAACAGTGATACAGGACAAATGAAAGGTCGCGATGATTAAGGGAGTATAATGCGGGGTCCAAACGTGCTATGTTGGATTTAGATTGAATATTACCCATATTTTGTTAGTGTATATTTTTGACTTGGTATTTACCTTTTGTGTAAATGATAATTCTATTTTATGATGCATTGGAAGCCGACTAGACATATAATGATGTATGTATACGAAGAGCTTTTTGTAAAGTGAAGTATGAATGATATGAGATGAATGGGATGGAATGTATGGATGTGAACATATGAATTCATTCTTATGTCAAAATCAAACAGATGGTAATGCAAGCTACAACAAGAACTACCTAAGCATAGAAGATGCTTGTATTGTTCACTATTGAGAAATCATTGTAACAGAATCATATTTCTGATTGTACGAGAAGTGATCTCAGCATACCTTTAACAAAGTTTGTATAATCCTCTAACAAGGAAATGTGATAATGTAATAATCAACTCCTAACAGGGCTAGGTATCCTAATAGGGACATAATACTTTAAGTATATATTTGTGGGTACCATCCCCACCGGGGTTTTCCCTGGGCCAGGGTTCCTCGCCAACAAATTCATGGTGTTATGAGTTGTGTGTTTTATGTTTATGTTATTTTCATTTCATAAATTATCTAGTTAAGTTGGAATTTGATAAGTTCATGTTTAAAGTGTTGTAATATATATTCAC